>AJFL01000315.1:0-14637 GCA_000467735.1 Rhytidhysteron rufulum CBS 306.38
GGGGGGGGGGGAGGAAAAAGCAAAAAACATTAAGAAACCCTGCTCCCTTTTCCAGAGAATATGCAAATACAAAAAACAGCAAGTCTCCCGTTTCCGATCTTGTGAGAACGCCTCAATACATGCAATGCATCCGCCACAATTCATTCTGCCATAACTCTCGCATCTCGCATCTCCAATTCGGTCCAATCACATCAATTCCACTCAATCATATCCCTCATAAACCTACTAGGCCTTATCAATGGCCCCAGCCTTGATATCTCGCTTCATCTCCTCGATCTTCCTATGCATCTTCATCAACTGCGCCCTCTGCTGTTCAGTAGGGGCCCTTTCGCCCTCTGCCAACTGCCAGTACAACTCCTCGTAATGCTTATAGTATCGCTGGAACTGCTGACTCAACTCTACAGTTTGTCGGAAGGACAAACTTGCTTGAGAAGACGGTGAAGCGGACGACGACGACGCAGGCGAGGAAGGGTTATTGTTGCGAACGGGATGGCGAGACGTGAGGTGCGTGTCAAGCGAGGCTACTTTGCGATGCTTAGCTGTAGTGGCATTACCGCTCGGCGTGCGAGAGTCCTGTCGACGACGGTCGGAATCCTCAGCTTTACGCTTCAACGACTGAGTTGAGGAAGGAGTGGATCCATTGGCCCTGTTAAGAGCACTCAGGGGTGTTGAAATTGGAGTCGTCCCATTCACTTTTCGCTGTTTCACAGAGAGATTGTGGTCGTGAATCGAGCTGTCGATATCGTTTGCCTTGCGTTTCAGATTGCGATCTGAGTTTCCCGAAGACGTCTTAGCAGGAGACGGAGCTGCTGAAAGGGCCTTGTGGACAGGATGAGAGTCCTCAAAATCGCTTGCATTGACAGGAGGGGAGGCCGAGAGCGGTGACGGATTCTTTGGCTTGGTATTGACAGGTATCGATGGTTTAGCAGTCTTAGTCGTGGGTCTTGCCTTGGGCACTTCTCGCGAGGGCATCTTTGCCTTGTGACGAAGTGTTGAGTCAGTAGCTGCAGCCGCCTTCTTGGTTCTAGGCTTAGATGCCTCAGAGGTTGTTGCCTTGGACGTGGTTGATTTTGCCGTAGTCACGGCCTTCACTGCGTCGTCCTTGACCGCCTTCTCCTTCGGCTCCTTCGGCTCCTTCACCTCCTTCACCTTGGGCTCCTTCACCTTCTTGCCTTCCTTCTGCCCTTCCTTCTCCTTCGGCTTCTCCTCCGCTTTGGGTGCAGGTTTCTTTTCGGTGAGCTTCGTGATCTTCTGCATCGGGGTACTTGGCTTCTGCGCTGGTGCAACAACATTCAAACGTGAAAGAACCTTGCCCTTGCCTCGCTCAATTTTAGGAAGCAAGATCTGCCATAACTTGTCATCCTTTGGCACACGTTGACGATCGAATGCCTTGATCGCATTCTCGACTGCCTTTTCACGATCTTCACTCTTGTAACCAAAGACCCATGGATCTATCTCCTTGATCGCTTTGTCGAATAGCTGCCAGCGGCCGTCGGTCTCTCGTGCGACCTTGGTGAGAACCTCTTTAATAATACTCGGCTTTGCATGAGTGTTGAACGCAAGCGAGTTTAGAGTTTGGGGCTCAATTGCAAGAAGGTGGATGATGGGGACTCGTAGCGCTTTTTTCAGCTCGGCGATCTTCCCATCGGATGGGCGAGACGTCGGAGGAGTGGACATGGGTCCTTGATTGAGAGCTGGGCTTGAAGGTACCGATCGCCGAGGCGAAGAAAGGGTCGAAGAAGGTAGCAGGTGCTGCTGATTTTTGAAGGACTTGGAAGGAAAACGGCGGTGACCAGGCGTCGGCACGGGACTCGCGTTACCAACGATAGTTCTGTTGTCAATATGTGAGCAGTGATCAAAACAATTCCATAGCTATCCCATAGACATTTCTACATGCTGGACGCGAGTCCGCTTGCATCCATACACCGAACTGAAAGCTATAAGAGGTGGGGTAACCATACTTATTGGCTTCCTTCAGTTCAGAAATTGCAGCCATGGAACTCTTCAGTTGTTCCAGGGCTGTGTCGACTCCCGAAGTCACTTGTTCCGCCTTTTGCACCGCCAGCGAATGGTTGATTACGCCTGCGAAGGTCAAGTCGTCATCGTCGTCAGCACCGCTGGATTGGTACAATTCATATCGGAAGCTCTCGGCACTCGTCTGGAGCACATGGGTTTTGTCGCCGTACCTGAGTTGCTGGTTTGGGAGTCAGCTAGCGAATTCTTGTGTTGTTGTTGCGGTCAACCTTGGGTTGGAGGCGAATAGTAAGGGCGTAGGGCGGAGGCAGCTCGCCCAGCGAGCAACGAACGTACCGGCGTCCTCCCAAACAAAACCTGAGGAGATTTCCCGCTCCTCACGCATTCTAAAAGTTCGTCGACGACATCCTGGGTCATGTCCAGTTGCATGACCTGCAGTGCATTTGTTCTGCCATCTTTGGCACCGATGTCGGTATCCGGGGCCCCAAGAAGGGAGATGCCGGTGGACGGCATGACAGCCGCAGACATGCTGGTGGATGGAGCGAGATATGGCCGCTGCTACAACAAGAGAGCACAAGTCGAGGAGGAAGAGAAGAAAGCACAGAAGGTCTCGCACCAGCGGGAGAGAGGGCTAAGGGAAACGATGCATGGAGGACAGCCAGAGCCCGTATGGCAAGGGCGTTGGGGGCAGCTCGCTGGAGGGTCGAGGTGGTCGGTGGTTGAGGATTGCCCGGGCTGCACCGATATTTGCCCTCGCTGACCACGTCAGGACAAGGACAAAGGGCGTTGGACGTGAGCTGGCAGGACTGGGAAGCAAAAGAAAGAGAACAGTCTCGAGAGAGAGGTAGAGAGAGGATGGAGAGACAGAGAGGAAAGGGAAGGCGGAGTGTGGCAGTCGGGCTGGTAGGGCCGTGCCGTGACTTGACTTGACACTAGGAGTTGGGATGGATGGATGCTCAGTCAAGTCAGACAAAGTCAGACCGTCAAAGCGCGAATGCTACCGAGAGTTGAATGATGCACGGCGATTCGGATTCTTAGGAGCACGGGCGTGCCAATGCCAGTGCAGGTGGTGGGCGGGCTGGATTTCTGGCTTGAAACGATTGGCCGTCACAACCAGAATGAAAGGCGGGGAGGGATTGGTGAACTGGAAGCGTGAAAGAGCAGAGAGAACGGGCGTTTCCACCGCGCTCGCCCATGCCGCCCAGCTGCTCACTTCTCTCAAGTTTCTTCAGGTACGTGTGCAATTGTGCAACCCTCAATCTATCGGCCATCTCATCACCCTGCAAGGCATCTGGCTGCTTGGCCTCGTTGTCGGCATGGCACGTATCATCCTGGCGAGGGGGGGGGCACTATAATCTTTCTATAATTGTCCGTAGATCCTCAAATCCCGTAGTAGACCAAACCATTGCTTGCACGCTCCCTCACCATGTCTCAAGCGCCCGCTCCTCTCATTTGCCTGCAGAGGCGGGCAATCACCAAAGTACGAGAGAGAGAGAGGCCCTTGATTGCCAGCTACTAAATACATAATACATGAAGCACCCGCACCCTTTTTGCGGGATGCCGACTTGCGCGGTATGCTAGATGGCTAGGGTACAGGCAATCCGCAGCTGGCGGTAGTAGTAGTGGACGGGTGCGGTGCGGTGCGGTACCTTTTACAAGTCAGCTGCGGGCGCAGGACCCGGAGCTCCATTTAAAGGCTGCGGAATGGCTGGCCGACGCTGGACTATGCGAACAAGGGCAGGGGGGCCACACCTCACAGCACACCTCACCTGCACAAGACGACATCGCTGGCCCTCCGCTCTCTCGCCCTCTCCTGCGCATTGCCTATTACCATCTGCTGCCCTCTGCCGTTGACAGCACCGTCGTTGTAGTAGCAGCAATGACTGCCCCGATCCAGAGGCGTACAGTACCGCATTGCAGAGCAGCGAACGCGTTAGGCTGGTCCAAGAGCGGCGGTCTAGCAAAGGGCCCAAGGTCGTCGTGGCTGGGATCATGAGATCCATGGATGTATCTGGCGGCGTGCCTGTTTCGTGTACCTTTTCCGGCTCCACGATTAAATCAGGGCGGGCGTTTTCTGGTGGCCGATCCAGGGCGAGATGGGCTTTCTGCCTCATTCATTCATCGCTTTCGTCCCATCCGACATGGCTTGGTTGGCAGCTGCCGGGCTGGAGGACGACGCATCAGCGCCTTGCTGTCTCTCCAACGTCAGCTCTTCTAACTACAGCCTCTCTTTTGCTGTTATTCTACGTATTCGGTCAGGCAGCAGCATCATCATCGTCATCAGGATGCAGGCAAGCAGGCAGGTAGACAGGCAGGTGGCAGTCAAGCAATCAAGCAAACCCAGCGTATAGGTAAGCGTGTTCCGCCCTTGGAGTGAGTTGTGTTTGCAAAAAGGAACGCCAGCCCTTTCCGCTCCCCATCTTTGTTCTTCCCAGCTGAGCCCTACCCGTCCGTCCCATGCCCTTGCCCATGCTACATGCCACACACGACCAATCTCAACCCGCCGTTGTTCCCACCACCATCACCTTTTGTCAGCCAACCCTCGCTCAACTCCCTTCTGAACAAACCTCTATCGATAAATGAAATAATGGCGTAAGCCAGCCAGCGGGCTGCTGACCTGGGTCTCTGTAATGTACTTGATCTGTACATAATCGACGGCCTCCAAGACGCCTCTAGAACAGCATCCGAGTCGGGAAATGGTTAGCCATCGCGCCATCGAAAGCAGCAGTCCGGGCGGCCGTTCGAGAAACAAAGAGGCATGATGCAACTCGACTCGAGAAACTCAGACGACTTTGCCGTTTGCCGCAGTCCACCCACGCAGCCACACAACCCCCATGGCGGCCGATTCATGGGCACAAGGGACAGGCTAGCGGGGAGCTAAACTTGGAAGCATGCGCGGGCACGTCCCGAGGCTCTCGCCGCCAGTCGTGTGTGGTGCGTGGATGGTGTGTGAGAGCGCACACTCACTCACTCTGTGGATGGGTGCCGGGGTGACGGTGAGTGGGTAGCAGTGGGTGCAGGTGGGTGAGGGAGAGTGGGTAGTGTTGGTGATGGGTTAGCTTAGCTAGGTGCGGGGCTATCCGTCTCAATTTGCCTCCTGCTGGCTCAGGTGCTGGCTGCTGGCTGCTGGCTGCTGGCTGCTCTCCAGTCCAACAGCCCTTCTGCTTCATCATGAATCCTTTCGGACCTGAAGGACGGGAAGTGCTGAAGACGATCAGGCCAATGATTCACCTCCAATTGCTCACAGGATTCGATTATCAACTGTTCCACCGCCTGCGGTTTGCATGGGTAAGCAAAGCGATCGTCCTTCCTTCTGGAAGAAGGGAAGCAGAAGCCTCGGGATCGATCACGAATGTGGCTGAATCAACAACATGCATGACCTTGATGGTCCAATGTCCGCATGCACCTCCTCTCAATCCACCACCACCCTCACGGCTCAAGGAAGAAGAAAAAAAGAGCGCGTGCAATTGAACACCTACATGAGCACATCTCCCCATCCCTCTTCCCCTCCCTTGCTGAAGCCAAAAGTCCGAAGTATTTTACCCTCCGTCCGAATCAGTAGGTAAAGACCGCACATACATACACTTAGATCCAGTGCACCGTACCTTTTTTTGTATTACCTTCTCTTTCCGGGGTCTAGGCGATTTATTGGATTCGAGGTAGAATTGGAATGGAATGCGAGCAAGGCTATCTTTCCTTTACGGACGACACCCAATTTATCTGTGAATTGATTCTTCTCTCTGCCTCCCACGACGCCCGGATCTGCTCGGTGAAGCAGAGAAGGGAAGGGAACAACTCTTCTAATGAGCAAATAAGCAAGCAGAAAAGAAAGATAGCCCAACCCCCCCTCCAAGTGACATGATTGATCCAACCAGCTTTCCCAACAGCGTCCTTATCTACCCCAGCACATGCAAGCTAGATACAACAACGGAACGGACTCCAAACTCATCGCGGATGCATGTGGGCTCAATGCGAGGTACTACATGGAGACCGAAGATAGAATGCCCTGCATGGAAAAAGGCCCAAGGCCAAAGCCGTACGAACGGCTTTTCCTTGCCGCCCTTGCCCTGCTGTTACCTATCCCCCTCGTTCCCCCGCTTTCGGAACGAAGAGGAAGGAACCCTATCCTATATTGCTGAGGAAAGCCGGTACCCGTACAACGATAATATTACAGAGCAGAGTATGAGCTACCCACTGTAAGCGCTACTTGTCTGCCATCTTTTAGTCAGATGGCCGTTTCCGGGTATGTTCCTTCGTGCATGATTGGGTCTAATGCATATGCTTGCTTTCCATGGAGAAGAAGCTGCTCGTTGAAATTGCAATAATGTGGAAGGAGACTTGTCTATTTCTCCTTCAATAATAGATAGGATCCCGAATATGAATTGACATAATGCTCATTGCCCGTTTTGCGAGCCTGAACTCTACGCAAGCATCCCAAGTTCCAAGGTTCTCAAAAATGTCAAGTACGTAACTCACCAACCCGGCATTCCAAGCCTCCATACAAGCAAAATCCCTTCCATCAGCCTTGGAACACAATCCACATTCCACAAGAACAACGTATTCATTCTAGACTTTCCCATACCGATGTACCTTCCCCAAAACCCGCAACCACCACCCAGCTAATCAATCAATCTAACCGCCCGCCACCCTCACAAAATAAACAACCCCAATAAAACATAAATTCCACCCGCACCCCCCTATCCCCGCACGCACCCATCTTAATTACCAGCCTTAATATCCGGAACACCAACCTCGCTATTCCCGCTCAGATCTATGGAATAATTACATTGCGATTGCGTAGGTAGGTGACGTTGCTGGGGAAAGGGGGTTGGGGTTCGGGCGTTAATGCGTTGGCTTAAGGTAGGTTAGATTGTTTGCTTGGGAATGTTGTGGGGAATGCCTGGTTGTGCATATCTGGTTATTGGGGAATGGTCTAGATAGTTTGGATTATGTGGGCAAAGATCTGAGTGAGGAGTCGGTTGGCAACATCTAAAGATCTGGGTCTTGAGTTCTGTTGCTGTCCATTCATGTCATGTGCGCTGCTTTGCATGTGATCATGGAATTTGGTAGAGCGCTTGAATTTCTGCTAATACTATAGACTTCCAAGGTTGTCTTATCCAAAAAGACTGTTCCAAGAAGGGTCCACCAGGAAAGCGATACTTCGGTAAACAAAACACTCACAGCGCCTCAGTCAGTCATACGCCAACCAAGGTCACCGACACGGGAAATTCCTGTTGTTGTCAACACCAATTTCCATCCCCATAGACTCCCAACAATGCAATGCAAATCCATCCCAACAAGTGAGAGGTTGTCGAACAGGTATCACAAGTTCCACCAACACCACTTGCCCAAGCCTTACAATAACTTTTGTAAGACACCGATGTCTGTCAATCGTGAAAAAGAAAAGGAAGAACCATCCGGAAACAACGCCCACCAGTATGCGCAACGTGAAGGGAAAGTCGTAATTGGGTTACATATCTTCCATGGCCATCTCCTCTTCGGTCTTGTGACGGGCGAGGACGTGACGTTGGAATTCAGCTGGATCGCTGTCCCAAAGCTGGGCTGCCTGGCCATTGAGAGGGCTTGAACTGTGAAGAAGTCCTTGTTAGCAGTGTATCTTGAGGGTGGGGTGAGGATTGCCAGATATACATACTTGTTGGGCTCTCCAAGGAGGGACTGCAAGCTGAGCAAGACACTCTGAATGTTGCAGACAGCGCTCCACTTATCCTTGAGGATATCAAGACAGATACGACCGGAGAAGTCAATGTTCGGGTGGTAGATTGGAGTTTTGAACGTGACATGTGGTGGGACCATTGGGTATTCGGCAGGGAACTCGAACTTGAGCTTGAAGACCAAGCCGGCGTATGGTGTCTCCTCGGGCCCATTGATGGTAGCAGTCCACTTGGTGAGGTTCTCGTCGTCTGGGAAAGCAGAGATGCCCGGGGTACTGGAGACCATAAGGTCCATCAGTTCTTTTTGAAGGCTGCAAGCATGTTAGCTGAGGTGTAAATTATGTGTTAATGAGAGCACAAGAACATACCGTTTGAAGACACCAGCGTTGGAACCAGCGGAACGAGCTGGCGTGCTGGTCTTTCCATTACCGCCTGACAAGGTCTCGGTGTAGGTCTCCATGTTGTACGACAGTGATTAGACGGATTCGAGTAGAAATAATTGAGAACACGTAGGATACGACGATAGAGAGTGACAGGCGGAATGACCAAGACGATTGAGTAGGAGAGGTGGTTGCGAGGAGAAGTCGAGGTGGAGGTGAGAGTGAGAGTGAAGAGTAAAGACGAGATGGTTTGTTTATGTCGCCGCGCTGTCCACAGCAACCAGTTGTTTTGCTAAGCGAAATTTCGCGGCGGGCGACGATGACGTCCAATCGCGCCGCGTCACTCTCGCGAATCCTGAGACACGTCCGCAAACGTGTCGTGTCGTCTCATCTGAGTTAGGATTTTTCGTCTCGTCGAGTTGCAGATGGTAAGGGAAAGAGGGTTGAAGTTCTGCTTGTAGCACAAAACTGCAGAAAGAAGTCGGCATCCGTCTGCAGGGACTCGCCAAGCTACCTACCTTAACGCCTCGTGCAGGAGAACAAAGCCGACGTGAGGATGCAGTGCCGAATCGAGCAACACTTCAAAACTATACAACCACCTTTTCGTTGTTGCGCAAATGTGTGCTTGGAGCCTCCTCCTGAGATGTCGAACATATTGTGTATTTCCTTGCTGCAATCTACCTAGGTGTGTATGATCCAAAACGCCACGCTATGCACATGAATGCAACCGAATCAATGCATTAAGACCCTAATTTCCCTTTTACACTTGTCAATGCCCATACTATACCTCGGCCTAGCAGTAATGTTGGACCGGCGACTGCTTGTTTCTTTATCAACTCCAGCCTAGCACCCTGATAGGCCGACACGCCAACTTCACCACCCGCCACCGGCATCTTGCCGCTGCTGCTCAATATAGCAAACCGTACAATGACTTCCAAACATGTCACGCAGATACTCAGGACAATAAGGATGATGATGATCCATGTAATCCGCGTCATCTTCTTGTCAGAGATGGAGTCGGAGAGGATCTCACCCAGATCCAGGAAGACTTGACAGCGCTCGTTCAAAACTTGAATTCGTGGTTTAATTTCGAGGTATTCACGGACCGCGGTGTAGAGCGGGTGGAGGGTTGGCTCGGAATCCCAGAAGAAGTTGGGTGTATCAAGCATATTGGAGGCTGGTAGGAACGTGTTAGAATGAAACGACACCAAGACGGATGAACAGCTATGCTTACATAGATTTACATCAACCCTACTGGTAAAGAGTCGTCCAATCATCTTCACTACTTCACCTCTGCCCATGCCCAATCGACCTGTGAGAGCGAGGCGTCGGGGGATATATTCAGCCTCTAACATGGTCCTCGCCATCCGCTCCTCGAACAAGCTTAACTTGGTACTTTGCGCAATAGCGTGTGACATTGCGAGCTTGATCATATGATCGCCACTCTTCAAGGTAATCATGTCATTGTAGAGACGCGGCTTTGGAATATCCGAATTGTACTCGAAATGAAATTCTTCAGTTTCAAAGTCCGACTCGAGCAATGGACGTGTTGCGAGAGAGACGCCAGTGGCAGAGGAAGAAAACGTGAGATCGGCCAGAATATCTTTCTCTTGTCTCTCTGTGAAGTTCCACAATACGACTACACCATAAGAGAAGACGAACATCTCGCCAAATGTGAGCGCATTTGGGGGTACTCGGTGTTGTATGCCTTCACTATCGATATAGTCGTGTAGTGGAGATGGAGATCCATCGCTATGCCTTCGTTCATTGTCTTGAGGGTGAGATCGATATTCTGGGCTCCGCCCCGGGCTCTCTTCTTCATTTCCACGGATGCTGTACTCATCGGCATCCTCGAAATAGCCCTCGTGGTACTCTCGCTGTTCATTCCTTTCGATCTCTTCATCTAGAACACTTCTTCCTCCAGGGTTTTTAATAACCGGGCTACTCCTTACTCGATACCCGTCGCTGCCCGGCAATAGTGGTAGATGATAAACTGTATACAAACAGTCATCATAGAGCTTTGTCCTGGCATGATGTTGTGTTTTTACGAATTCAGCGGTACTTTTCATTTTGTAAGCTTGGGCAGTACAATACGCCGTAACTCGGGCAAGCTTCTCCGCTCGTTGCGGCTTGGGCAAACGCTCTGCATAACTGCGGTCCTTCAACATCCCTTTCGCAGCCCTGCGTTCCAATTCCTCATCCTTTGGTGGTCCTTCGTCTTCTTCAGAGCTAATTTTCTCATCGTCGCCGCCTTCCGCTTCAGGAAGTAGTACCAGCTTTTCGCTCAGCTTACTCGACCGGGTGGGCATATGCTGTGGTAACAGTCTCCCAGAGAGCTTGGGATCTAGGGGGTGGCGACCTGATGGTGTTCGCGAACTCAATTGTGGTCGTTGGTTCGGAGGGCCGCGCCGTTGTTGTGAGGGTATTTCCGAAGCGTACTGGAGGATATTGTCTACGGATATCAATTTGGTCCCGGCCTTGGGAGGTGCAGCTCGTTGGACTTTTTGAGATGGCGCATCGCGAGCATCGGTGACCTAGAAGACAATACTGTCAATGTTTGTTACATGATGGTCCCAAGAATGGGAGAGAACTTCGAAACCTACCAGTACCGTTGGCCCACGCTTGTTCTTCGTTGTTGTTGTACTCATGATTATAGTGAAGTGTTAAGAGGAAGTTTGTGGCAACTCCTTGTGAAATGGGGTATGAAGCGCTGAGCTCAATTGGGTTGACGTCGGAAGAGGTTCTAGGAAGTCTAATTGGCGTCATTTGGAGCCGAGCTAACGCACGGACTATTTAAATAATCCACGGTCTTGTTCGGAGCTCTGAGTTTGACCAACCTGGGTACAAAATGATTTTCTGATTAATGTAGATTAATATTACAAGCTTAAAAACCATAGTATTAAGATAACTGTACATAGAAAGCGACTGTATGTCACTATCCATGTACCACATTGACATTGATTCCATCTAGTATTACATGGCTCGCCCACAGCCTGATTAAAACCCAACTCCATGCTCAGAAAATATCCTACAAAGATGTTTGCGATTCTGGCATATACATCCAGATCACGGAAATTTTGATAAGGTAATAACCGCCACAAGCTGAGATGCTCTCGTACCAGCATCCTAGAAAACAAATTTTAAGGAAAAAAGCAAGGGGGTATTGGGGCCGTTAACTCCGAGTAAGAAAAGTCCATCCACCGAAACCGATACTACTGCTTCTACTTGTAAGTCCTCAACAGGTGTAACGCGTGAACGTATTATCGGCCGTATTCCCTACAAACACCCTGACAAATGAAATTGTTCCCGAAACGTGTAAAATGAAGTTTTTTCAAGTATATAATAAGGGTGTTGCCCGCTGCTCACCTCCAAACCGAGTCTTCGCTCACAGTCGCTTTCCAGGCACGAAGATGAACAAGCAACAGATTGCTGCATCCACCATAATGATGACAGCCAATTGCATGAGCGATCGACGTGTAAGTGTACTCTTGACATAAGGCTCGCGAATACGGTTGAAGTTGAATAGCGTATACTCGCTCAATTGAGCAAGAGCAATGATAGGGTCGAGCATGTATTGGTGGGTCGAGATAAAGTAGACCGCAATTGTGAAAGGGAGGATAAGCTGTGGTAGGAATGTGAGCCAGTGAAGTCCAGGGTTAAAAAGAAGATACTTACCCAGCATCTAGTTTCCCGTGATTTGTTCAGGAAAATGAGAATGAAAGCCGTCCAAACACCACCAAAGAAAGCGAGAAGACCGATGATCAATCTGAACATCATGCTCTGAGGAATAAGATTACCGAGACCTTTGCTACGAAGGAAACCTGGATAAGCATCTCGCTCCATGGCCTGGAAGACGTAGTCTTTGGCTGCATCGAAGAGTTCGGGGTCGCTACGTTGATCAGGCCCTTCGATCGCGTCCTGGACGTCGTTCAAGATGCTCTGTGGAATGATAATCTCGCGCTCGGACTGTGGTAGAAGATAGGTGTACAGAATCTTCTCGGCAGAAGCGCGAAGGTCCTCTCGTCTGGGAACATTGTCTTGTCCTGGAGAGCTCGAATCACCCGGTGAATTGGTATCCAACGTCATGAAGCTAGGACGTGGAGGACGCTCTCGCGTTGAATTCAGGGAGGGGTTGCTTCCTTGGCTATTTTGCGGGGAGTGTTGTCGGCTGCCGGTGGTTTCAGATCTTAGGAAGGCCGAGAGCCGCTGGTCTCCCATAGCTCCCTTCTCCGTAGAAGGACCTTCACCAGCATTGTCAAAGATGTATGATGAGCGCTTGCTATGCTTCTCGGTTTCTGGGGTATCCTCGATAACGGATCGATGAAGTCGACGGACGTAAAGGCGACAAAGCATCAAGTGTTGAGAGACGTCGAGCCTACAACTGTTAGTTATCTGTGCCGTTTCAGGCCTTGATGTGGCCTACCAAAAGTCCAAATAATCCACAGATCGCTGTTGGTCTCTCATGTAGATATAGAACGAGAATAGGTCGAGGGGAGCTACGCTCTTCCTGCTCAGAACCTCGAAGAGGGTTGGGAAGCGGTTATGATGCAGAACCTCCTGGTGCGCATGCTGGTCATGGTGATCGGTAGCCATGGTGAACGATTACGTCTACAGGGTATCGAGCAGATGGAGTGAAAGGCGTAGAAGCGATGACGATGTGGGTGAAGTTTGTACCAGCCCAAGCTCAACGCTCCTCCGCCTCCGAGGACGACGCGATGTGGACGGGAGTCAGTAGCTTTGACGCGAAGGTCGGTTGCATTCACCGAGGGATTAAGGGAAGTCGGATGTGTACGGTGGGTAGATGCGGTAGAGGCGTAGGAACGAGCAGCGGAAGTGTTTGATCGAGCTGTGTCGTTCCAATTGACGTGAGCGGAGCCGTCGATCGGGAAATTAGATGAAGAGTGACGATCTTGGCGCAACGGTTGGAAACGAGCGGCTGGTGGCTGTCAGACGCAATTGCGCACCGAGCGAACCGCCTTGCAGAAGAAGAAAGAGAACAGGCTGTAAATATAGATGAAGAAAAGTAGGTGGATGAGCGAGAGTCGGGGGTCGGTGATGAAGGTGGATGGGGGAGATGAGCGAGTTGAGTTAGCAGGTTTTGACTTCACTTCGACAAGGGTGCCGGGGGGTTGAGACAGAATTGGTAACGTTGGTCGATCCAGCAAGTGCCTAGCCCTTTGGCCATGGGGATACGAAAAGTGAACTACTTCACCGAACAAGCCCAAAGAATAATTCATTAGCACATGCTTGCGGGTTGTGGAACGGTGGTGATAGCAGCCACCAAGGCGCAGTCAATCTTGGTGCTAAACGATGAGGCCCTCCGCTGCACAGACATATTTTCGCAAGGCAGCCATTATCCACCAAGAACAGTCACTCAACATATATAAAGGCAAGGCACCAGTAACACATAAATAATAGTTCAGTCTTCATTGAAAAACCGCTCTCATCAAGTATTCCAAATATCTTTATTCAACTCTTAGGACAATTCCAAACTATGGCTTCCGTCAAGACCCCATTGCCCGAAGGCTTTTTGGAAGGGCCTCCGCCTAACCTCACCATCAACCGAATTAAATTTGAAAATCACAACCTGCCTGAATATAAAGACCTATGGGCAGTTGTTCTGGACGGCGTCATGACCGCAGAGGAGTGTAAAACGTTAGTGGCTGCTGCAGAAGCCACCGCAGGTGGAGAATGGGAACGAGCATTGGTCAACGTAGGGAACGGAAAGCAAAAACTACTCGACGATGTGAGGAATTGCGGTCGAATAATTTGGGATGACCGGGAAATGGTTGCCAAATTGTGGGCGCGCATAGAAACCGCCCTGCCAGAATTGCAACGATTACACAATTGGCCAAAAGTCACCGGTAATGGACCAACCAAGCGGAATGAGGTGTGGAAGATGACTCGTTTGAATGAAAGAATGAGATTCTTGAAGTACACGGGGGGCGAGTACTTCCGCCGTAAGTTTACTAGTAACTGGTTTGATCTGACAATCGCTTATGAATTAATAGCTCATTGCGACGGTACTTATGAAACGCCCGATATGACCGAAAGATCATACTTCACTTTACATCTATACCTAAATGATGCAAAATCGGATCTCACTCAAGAGGAGTTGCAAGGCGGATCAACAACATTTCATTCGTTTAACATGAAAACCCGCCTTGATGTCGAACCGAAAGTAGGTCGCATACTTTTGTTTCAGCATCGTTTCCTCCTGCACTCAGGCGACGATGTGGTAAAAGGGACCAAGTTGACAATGCGAACGGATGTTATGTATCGAAAAGAAGAACACGGAGAGGTATCAATCGAATAAGCGGCAAGGAATGGGTTCGAGGTTCGAGGTCGAGTTGTTTACAAATTGAATAAAATTCCAGCGTAAGGGGCGTTCAAGGTGTTCTTTCGGTTGCATATATAAAATCGCGTTAAGGATGATGACGACTGTTGAAATTGGGGGATATGGCTTCGAGCTTCCGTTCGATTTAAAATAATTAGTAGTATCCTTGACCTTTAAGAAGATGTAATCTTGCTAGAAATAGAACTTACCTGAAAAAGAAAAGATGAAGTGGTCCTCCTCACCTGAGTAATCGGAATCGAATGATACCTTTCCT
>AJFL01000317.1:0-34556 GCA_000467735.1 Rhytidhysteron rufulum CBS 306.38
CGTCGTCAAGCCACTCCAATGGCTACTCTTCGCCCTCACGCCGCTCTGGTACCTGATCCAATTCATCCTGCTGCCCGTCTTCTACCTCGTCCACGTCGTTCTAGGGGTACTCCTATTCCCGTTCAGGTTGCAATTGCTGGATAGGTTCGAGGTAATTATAACATTTGGTCCTTCATGTTCCGTCGCTAATACTCGAAGACCATATACATATATCTCGGTATCGCAGGAATCATCGGCATCATCACTGGCGGCATCCTCCACTGGAGCTTCACATTTATTTCCTCCGCTCTTCACATCGAAGCCCGTGAGCCCGTCGACAATACCCGTACACGAGCGAACGGTAGAACAGTGGCTGCATATAGGGAGGAACGACGAAAGAAGAAGTCTCAGTTGTTTGACCAGCCATCACCACCCATACTTCTACATACCAATGGTAAAAACTCGCGCCAAAGGGGTCTTCTCAGTCAGACCATTATAGAGGAGGGGGATTCCGACTTTTAATGTACTTTTACAACCTCGCTAGATACCCGGTTCGTTATGCGGACTCATAACTCTGAAACGTTTCAAGCTCCAGTCGACTAGTCGGGTATCGTGCCGATTTGATGCCTTTACCATGCGTCTGTCCCATCCCATCCGCCCCTTGTCTTAATGGGGTACCGGAATGTTGTTCGTGTTTTTCTGATGAAGTCCTAGAGTTGTTTGAAGTCGGTGCCCTAGGGAAAATCAGCATCATTGAATCATGACTAAGGCGGCAGAAGCAGTGCTTCCAGAATTTGGGCGCACTGACGTGGCTGTAACTCTCCCGTCTTCCTCTCCAAGGTTGCTAGTGAGCCAGTGGGTGACGCAAACAGACCACGTAACTGGCCTGCATGTTAGCATGCAAAGCCCATATGCACAATACCTTAGTAGGAAGCTCGGAGGGGTTCTGGCATATGCACGTACAGTCGAACGAGCAAATCAATAAGCACATCCACCCTAGTTCTCTTCCCTTCTTGTAGAATAGCAAAGCCAGGTTGGTCACTGTTGGTAACACAACCAAGATACAACCCGTAAGTGATCTCCACAGCAGTCTCTCCATTTTCTTAAGGGAGGTTCTATTCGTTAGATACGCCTGGGGGCCGCTCGGTCGAACGGTATCGTTTGTGATATTGCGGTGAGCTCCGCGAACGAAAGGGACTTCAGATACGCCTTGAAAGCGGAGGACGGGAAGAAGTAAATAGACAAAGGTGATGGTCAATGCTATGTTGAGGAAAATGTCAAAGCAGAGCAATGGAATCGTAACCTTTGGAGGCAGGCCAATGCGACACCGACCGTCTATCGTAGAGAGCTCCGCAAACGGGTCTATGAAACCCAGAACTGCAATGCTTCCAAAACCAATTGCAATGAAGGCGATGCCGGCCACCCATATCCAGTCATGGCTTCTATTCATGTACGGTGCTCGTATAGCATGCGCTCGTTCAACGAGGAAGATGTATCTAGCTCGTGTTAGTAAAGTAATCCTAAGCTAATTTACTGGCCTCATGACGATATTCAAAAGCTTACAGAATGACTTTGCCGCCGACATAGAAGTATAAGCAAATCTCTATGGCAGCACGGCATGTGGATGATGTTGACAAGCTCAGTCCACTTTCTAATATTGCAGCAGACAGTATGAAGGCGAAGTCCATGATGTAGAGGGCCAAAACGAGAATCCGGGTGAAAGTGACAACTTTGAGCTGACTCCATCGGTACTGCCTAGCACGACAACCTGCTATCGTTGAGCATAGAGTACCAAGCATGAGGGGCATTTCTCACCAAGAGTGATGGCCAGTACAAACATGCAGAGCAGCGAAACAACTGTGAAGGCGGTTCTTGCTCCCGAGAGGTCACCACGATGGATTTTCGTGGTAGCCGGATTAGGGGATACGTCTTGTGGTTGTGAAAGCACATTGATGGCCGCCCTCTCCGTCAGTATCGTTGTTCTGGTGGGAATGATTGAAATTGGCTCTACGGTTATGCAAGACGTATAGGGTGATGCTTTTCTTAGGACTGCATGGTCTTGCACCTGAGGTGCCATGTAATGATGTATGTACGTAGGGAGATAGATGCAATCTAGGGAGGTGAGAGAACAAAAGAAATCATGTACAATTTAATGCCGAAGTGAGTGCTGAAGGAGAGTCCATCTCATGAGTGCAGAATGGGTACTCACCAGCCAGGAAGTTGCTGAATTGGGAGGGCGTCACACCTACCTAGGTACAGATTAGGAAGGACTGTGACCATCGATAACATTCGGGCTTGTTTACATCTAAATCCCTTGTGAGCAATTGCTTGAGGTATTCTGTTCCTGCCTCAAAATCATCGATCTTGAAAGCCTCTAACAGAAGGATCGTAATTGTCTGATTGGCATGCTTGAGAAATTATTAATTGTAACACGGTAAAAGCCACAGATGTACAAGTTCGGGATTGCTTGGTAAGAGTCGAAATGGCGCACGCTCCTATTAGAAAGAATTGAATGTTTTCTTTGGCCGAGTCCCTCACGAATAGATCTGATCTCTGAAGGCGTACGGAGTACGAAGATTCCTAAACCATGTAGTACGACGGGGAATTGCCACCACAAAATTGACTTTGCCTGATTTTCGAGATTAGGAAAAGAATCTTGCACAGAGAAAGAGACACAATAAAGCATTTAAACAAATTCCTGACCTCAATCACTCAACCTGACCCATGGGACCTACGGCTATACACATAGACTTCTGAAAATATGACTCTTTTGAGGACCAAATAGCTAACAGCAAATTGCCTCCTTACCTGCATGTGGTGGATTGGAAGCCATCGGAAGTACACGTTCACCGTATCTTCACTTTGCAAATGGCTAGATATGAAGTGTGATCGAGTTACACAACAATCTCGAAAAGTAGGAATAATAGACGAGAGCGTACTTACTACGTGTCTAAGAAGCAGCCCAGATCTTGCCGAGTAGTTACACCGGGATTCCGTGAAGAGTACCCCCTGCGGCGTATCTTAAAAGCTCTAGATCGAATAACGTCGTGTCCAATGTCCATAGATGTAGTAAAGCCCTGAAGAATACATGGCAAGGATTGGCTAGGTGACTATCGGAGATTGAAAGAGTTCCGGCCGTATCCACATGTTCCTTGTCACGCGATGATTCTACCGGTGGTCGGATTTTTGAGAGTAGAACTAACTACTGGTGAGCCTTATAGTGTGTATTAGGTTTCCCTGTGAAGAGTGCGTCGGTGCCCATGATGCCCTGGCTTAGGCAACGGAGGATGATTGTCCCGTAGCCGTGTATACTATAAACTAGCCGTCAGTCTAGTAGTTCAACATACTTGTGTAAAACCGTCAGATAAGGAGTAGCATAGTACTAGGAATGCACTCTAAAAATACGGCCGTTGTTGTTTTCACACGGGTCGGACATCAGCTTACACCGAGACGGAGTCAGCATGTAGAGATAGATGGTGCATATGGGGCCTAACGAGGCTTTGCAATAGGGAATAGGGGAAGTTATATGATGGTACGTACACTTGAGTACGAAAAAGCACGACGACGTTCGATAAGCTGGAGATGGGCATGGGTGTGGGGTGAATAAACGGGCCATGGCGCAGCGACTGTGCCGCGAGTAAAATGACGGCAGCGTACAGAGGCGAAGCCGACAGGTCGGAAGCAGTACCTAGGCTAGACTACTAGCAGTGAGCAGAGGGTCAATCAGCGGCAAGCAAAGAAAATAGAGAAGGATAGCGAGCGTCGTCGCCCTCACTAATAGCCATGCAGCTTATCGTCATGCTC
Organism: Rhytidhysteron rufulum CBS 306.38; assembly: GCA_000467735.1. Lineage (NCBI taxonomy): Eukaryota > Fungi > Ascomycota > Dothideomycetes > Hysteriales > Hysteriaceae > Rhytidhysteron > Rhytidhysteron rufulum. The sequence goes on from AJFL01000317.1 coordinate 3,784, forward strand.
TGCAGAGTGCAGACAAGGCCAGGTGGAGGATGCAACCACTGCGCCCCCCACACCATCGAAAGAAGAAAACACTGCGACAAGCGGCCCTGGAGCAGGGCACATGTTGCGAGCGGAATAGACACATGGGCGTCCTGTCCTGCCCGGTTTCCGGTTTTTTTGGAGGATACGAAATCGTTGTCGAGGTAGCTCCAAGCCTCGGCAGCAGGGCGCGATCAGAAGAATCGTCATACGACCGGAGTTCGCATCGTGAAATTGGCAAAGGCAATGTACGATGCGGATGGAGGGAGACTGAAGTCACTTTGACGCTCTGTGGCCGTGCAGTCGGCCTTCGCAACACTTGCCCGCATCAGTGGCCGAACGGTGGGGTCTGATTCGAGGGCTGCTGGTTTGCCGTTGGATGCTGGATGCTGCATTGCTGCTGTCGTCGAGGCATGCCCATTGCCGGGGTGGGTGAATGTGGGCTGTGGCTGGCGCGCCTCCTCCCAGGGTCGATGCTGCTAGCTCCCCTTTATCTTAGCCTACCACCTTTTAATAACACCAAGCACACCAGCCCGTGGACTACTTTCCACCAAGACTTCCTTTTCTTGCCTGCTCTCTTTCCGTCTTCTTCGCATACTTCTACTTCGCCTACCACAGCACACCGCTAATACAACCTCATGGTTTGCTGATTTTGTCGCCGTTCCCACCACCAACACCGCTCCCAACCTCTCTCCGTCTCCGGCCTCAGCCCCTTACTTCTTCGACAGCCAACACAACTCTCTTAATCCACCATGAGGAAAGGCGTTCTCGTCTTTCTGGTCGCCAATGTCTTCGTCATTGGCCTCCTCGTCCACAGCGCGTGGACATTAATCACCCTCCTCTTTACCGACGGCCGCAGCGATGCCATCTCCCGCGCAGAGCTCCCCGCCCCCAACTCAGGCGCCATACAATCTCGACCCCAGTTGATCCCCAAGATCATACATCAAACCTACAAGAATGAGAGCATACCCGAGCATTGGAAGGGTCCACAACAGAGCTGCTTGGATCTACACCCGGATTATGAGTACAAGGTCGGTTATAGTCTCGCGGCGCGTACAAATGTCTTGGCCAAGAATTAAAACTCACGGTATATTACAGCTTTGGACCGACAAGAAGGCACGGGAATTCATCGAGGCCGAGTAAGTCTGGTTGCTTTCGGAAGCGTTGTGCGCATTGCTGATCCTTGCTAGGTATCCATGGTTCCTCGAGACGTTCGACGGATACCCATTCCCAATCCAGCGGGCAGACTCAATAAGATATTTTGTTTTGCACCACTTTGGAGGCATCTACATCGACTTGGACGACGTGAGCATACATGCGCCGCCATCAATCCTTCATCAACTAACTTCCTGAAAGGGATGTAACCGTAGCCTTGACCCTCTTCTCGCATACCCAGCCTTCCTCCGTCGCACGACTCCTACCGGTATCTCCAACGATGTCATGGGAGCGATACCACGCCACAACTTTTTCCTCAAAACAATCGACTCATTGCCAAACTACAACCGCAACTGGCTTCTTCCATACGTAACAGTAATGGGAACTACCGGCCCTCTATTCCTCAGCATTATTTGGCGTCATTACAAAAACAACAACCCACAAGGAGACGACCTAGTCCGCATCCTATTCTTCGACGAGTACAACAACCACCCCTGGAGCTTTTTCACGCATAACCGCGGTAGTAGTTGGCACGCCGGCGACGTGCGACTGATTTTCTGGGTAAGCTCCCTTCCATGTGCCTGGGGAACCACAGCAACCCCACCGTCCCTCAAATCCACCAATGAATCAACACACCGAATCTTTTCCCCCTCCCTCACCAGGGAAGAAAAAATAACAAAAACAATGACGAATACACGCTAACTATTGACACAATAGATGAGCCAACACTGGGTCTTCCTCACCTTCCTCGGCTTCCTTATCGGGTTCACCGTAATCTTCTTCATCTACTGGTTCTCTTCTCGCGTCATGTACGGCAGCTCTAAGGGCAGGTTCCTAAGTATGCATAGCCGACTGCCGTTCTACCGACGCATCAGCCAGAAGGATGTAGAGCTTGACGATCGTCATCACGTCTAAGCCCCATTCCTACTCTCTTGTAACGAAAACCTAGAAAAATCATTATGCATGCATGTCCCATTTCTCGACACCCGTTTTTGGTCTCATTGGTGTCAGCGTATCGTATGATTGTGTAAAAAAAGTCACTGAATGGGTCTCGGGTACAACAACAATTGCATAGAAAGCCGGCGTATCATTTTGTCTTCAGGATATTTCCCTTTTTTTCCTCTTCCACCATCACATCTTCCTACTTCATTTCTTGTTATGCATTGACGGAAAGTACATTGTAATACCTTTTTTTACCTTTTCTACTTAGATACGGAACTTCGATAATTGAGAGTATGGGCAGGGCTCATTCTTCTCTTGGACTGGACTGGACTTTGATTGATACGGCTGGGATATGTTGCTCCTGCTATAATGGGGCTTTTGTTTATGGGATTGATATATAGGGAGGTGTGGAATGCCATTGTGTTTTGAGCTGGGAAATGGACAAATACTGTAGGCGAGCGCGGTGACATGCGTGCTTAGATGGGATGGCATTGAAATGAAAAGAATTGAATTTTTTGAATTAGGTGTTGTTTGGATGTGAGATGGTGATGTGTGATATAATGGAAATGTTCAGATTTTATGGTTTGATTAGAGGGTATAACTAACTAATTATCCAAAGAAAGGATGGAACAATAGAAAAGGAAAGAGAAGGCAAGAGTTGAACGATCACACAATAACCAACAAATACACCCTTCCTTCATAAACACTTAGTTCAATGAATACTATACTTATACAAGAAACGGAGATATCGGTCTAATCCACAAGATAAATAAGATGATAGGACAAAAAACAAACACAAAAAGTCACCAGGACCCGTTCACTAATTACATCACCAACAAACCCCAGAAATCCCAACGTGCATCATGCATAATGAATAGAGATACCATTTAGAATGAAAATTAAACTTTCTTCAACTCCTCCCTCGCCAATGCCTTGCCCCAAGCAGATTCAAATCCCCCATCACCAGCAGCACCAACTCCACCCCCAAGATTCAAACTCTCGCGTTTACTTTCCGGGTTCATGCTCACGCCCGCAGTGCTAGGTCTAGAAGCGCTCAGTTCGGCAGAATTAGCGTCCGGGGCCTCGTATTCGAAGTTACTGCTATACACCACAGCAGCGAAAGCTTCCAGATCCCGAACGTTTTCGATAGCAGCGAGGTATTCGTTATTAGCCCCGGAGCCAATGGCATGTGCTTGACGGCAGAAGACCGCGAGGCTGTTCGCTACTTTTGCTTTTGCGTGTTGGGGGTCGACGATTTCTTGGACGCGGGCGGAGGAGGCAGATGTGGGTGGGATTTTGTAGGAGAGAGTGCAGAGCTTGGTGTCGATGAGGAGGGAGAAGGCGGCGTCGAGGAGGAGGGTCAGGACGTGTGTGAAAGAGGGGGAGTCGATTAGGTCGGAGGTTTCGTCGATGAGGCGGCGGAGGGAGGGTGAAGCTGGGGTGCTGGTGGAGGTTGTCATGCCGGATTCGCGGAGGACGTAGTCTTCTTGGTCTGGGGAGGGGAGGAGGTATGGAAGCCATTTGTGGTTTCTGGGGGAGGTTAGTTGACGTTGAAATGGATTGGGATGTATTAATTACCTTCGTTCTTCCTCGGTGCTGCCTTCGACCTTCTTTCGAACCTCGAGTGTGAGCTCCGAGAGCCTTTCGAGTGTTATCTCTTCTCGCGGGTTTAGATTGCCGAAAACTTCCTTTACAGCCGTGACCACTTTTTCCATCAGGTTCATGCAACCACGGTGGAGTAACCACCAACTCAATGAAAGATAACGTCGGTTGGTTTCGAAGTCATTGCCGTATGCTTGATCGAAATTATCATCGTCATGGTTTTCCAAGCTTATTCTTGAATCCTGGGTTGGACGAGAAGCGAGTGAAACAACACTGGCTAGGTAATTGCGACGACCGAGAAGGTTGAGCTGGATGCGGGTGAGAAGGGTGAGTAATGATAGGGTGTAAAGGAGAGTGAAAGCTCTCGCAATCGCTACATTGAGGTCAGCCAGCGTCAAAGGAGAAGCGGAGAAGGCTCATACAAGTGATCTTCATCTCATTCCATAGCTGAGCCTTCGACTTCTTTGGTTTAGGTGCCTGTTGTGTGCTAGCATCTGCAGGCCCAGTATTTGCAGACCCTTCCTCCACTGTACTGCCTCCCTCGGCAATCTGACTGGTATGGACATAACTCTCGCTTGGGAGACTCAACAAGCTCTTCCCATCATCATCTGCCACACTCTGGCTCTGAGGTGTAGAGTCTACAGTAGAGGGCGCGACTTCAGATGGCCCAACACTCCTAGCCAGCCGCTCCGCCTTCTGTTGTTGTAATTCATCGAGAGTTTTCTCGACAGGAAGGGCCTCAAGGATGTTTTCAGTCGCGGTAGGTAAGATAGCCAAAACAGTGAATGTGCAATCCTCTTGATTCTGCTCGAATCGGCGACGGAGACTAAATCATCTGATCAGTATATAGATGAATTGGAATTGTGGAAGTAGGTCGTGTGATGTACTTTTCTTTGGCGATACGCTCATCGCTCATGCGCTGTCGAGCTTCTGAGACCTTCCCAAGGATATATTGACCAGCGACATACCCCAGTCCGACCACGCCAGCGCCAATGACAAAGTTGGTTCGATTGCGGCGGAACCACCTGCGCCCTGATGCTATCATGGTGGAGATAGGGGGTGGGAGTAATTAAAAGACGCTGTTTCACGTCATAAGGGAGCTGATGGAGGATGCGATGCGCGTTGTGGGGGGTTGGGTATAGCTGGGGATACAGGACTCGACCTCGGCACGATCCACGTCACAATTCCATCACGTGCTGCTAGGTCCTTTCTACCTATAAGGCAACTCGAGCCTGTCAGCCGCAATCAGGCATCAACTCATTATTATCGTAGTAGCATTATTCTTCGCCAAACTATATTGTACGATTTCGTTGCTTACATTACCCCCGCTATATACTTAGTAGTTCTAATCTACATGTCTTCCATTGACTTTTTCTTACGCCTCCATCTCCACTATTTTACAAACTTCCAACACCGATCATGGACAGGTCTTATGCAAGACTTGTCGGTGACTAGACGTGAAGATGATTACTAACATCGAAGACCATAACCAAAAGCATCATATTATGCGTATTCCCATTAAAGGTTGCAAATTATGACAATTGTGTCAACTCTTACCGTGAGATATTCTATCACAAGGAAAACAGACGCTTATTCGACCATGAACTAGCAAGCAATCTAGCCACCATTGATTCCGAACATCATAGAGTTGCCGAGGCTGAGAAACGGGAAACTGCAAGTGCTTTCTCTATATGGCCTTCACGTGATTACCTAGGACCCTGTTTTATCATTAAACCTTGGTACGGTTTGCGCAGGATCGAAGCACTATTGACACCATTTGACACCGTACAGCCTTCTACGTCTGGGGAAATAATCCTTTGTCCAACTTTCGTCATAGATCACACCCTAGAAACAAATCTGTGAGGGAATGGTTATGGAAATGCAAGAACAGAAACGGAGAACGCTGCAATGGAAGCATTCTAGAGGACCGTTACCAAAACCCAATCGATCTCATCTTCATCGATGTGGTGAAAGAATGCCTTGTAGATGGTCCGTCTCGTCACCAAAAGTCCATGGCGTTAAGCTATGTTTGGGGCCAAGTAACTACCCTCCGTACACAAAAATCGAATCTATCTGGTCTCAGAGAACTAGGGGCTCTATCACACTGGGACGGTCTCATAGCTCCGACCATTCGAGATGCCAGATGCCATCAAGTTCGTCAGGAGTTTCAACCAGTCCCGCGCTTAATGAACCTTCTCTGTCAAGTGCCATTTTGGGTGCGGATATCTTGAGGATAGTGCTGTCTCAAATGATCTCGAAAGACTAACACTGTATTTGTGGCTTCTATTGTATTGATACCCATTGGCATTTCGTTCCTAGGCTCTCGAAAGACTCAGTAGCCGTCCATGGCATGCTATATTCGTCTTCCTTAGCCTGATTATAGTCATGCTGGTGCAGTAGAAGGGCAAGTAGTCCGCCTTGGGTTATACCTTATTCCATGTGTAGACTGGCCTAGGAAGTTGGCTACGATGAAGCATGTTATCCTTGATCAGGGAGGGGAGGGGAGAAAGGTCTGGACTGTGGGTTGTATAAACGCTTGTTGGTAGCGGGATTATCGTAATTTTAGGACAGCCTTATGTCCAAATGCCCGGCTCTTTTTGCGAGTAAAAAACGGGGCGGATCACAGCAGGATTTTAACGTGCAACGCTAAAGCAGAGGTTCCCATAGCGATGCCGATCGGATCGGTACAGAGCGCGAACAACCGAGCTAAGTGGTGGTGTGAAGTGAGTAGAAGGGTGGTAGAAGAAGTGCACCAGAAGTATCACATGAGCAAGGGTGGCACTTTAGTTTGATAGTTGCCCACCTAGGGAGGTATTCCGTCTTCCCTGATGGACGACGGGAAGGGCTGTGGCGGTGGTGGCTGGGAACGATCAGGGGCAAGCTGTAGATGACATCAATGGTCGGATCAAACCGAACATGCAGCACAGAATAGGCTGGTTTAACGGAGGGGATGGAGATGCGACTCGACCAAAGTCGGATAATAGATACGTAACGATTGGGGAGTTGATATGGAAGCGCATCCCGCAACCCGCTGACATGGGTTTTGCTCAAGGGCAACAGGGCCAGGTTAAGCTTATTGTAGATGCTAACGCGCGAGCCTTGCAGCGCCAAAGAGCCAATCTGACGTCACAAGGACAGGCTATGAACAGTTCAACGCCGATACCGATCCATCTCTCTCTAATCACAAACTATCGCGTTTTGCGCAACTTGCCCCTCTGCCCTCTCTTCTGTCTGCCACCACGACATCCCGTACCCTCTATTCTGTACTCTTTATCCCCTCTCTAAACTCGTACATACATATCACCTTTATGGATCTCCATGGAAGACCTTGAAAAGCTCACTGCCGCCGGCTGTTCATTATTTGACGTAAATGCCGAGAACCTAGACAGAACAGACTGGTGAGACTTTTGTTTCATCCCCGCTTGCTTCTACTGCTGCTAACTATTCCTCAGGGCGAAGACACACTTGGGACACCGTGACGAATGGCCTCAGACCCTGACCACCCTCACCCACATCATCACCACCTTTCCACATGCTGCTGCTCTCTTCTGGGGTCCCGAACTATGTATAGTCCACAATCTTGCCTGGGGAAAGGCAACCGGGAATCTCGATGGACAAGGCGCACGTGCTTATAACAGCTATTCCCCGGACGCAATGAAAGCTCTCGAAGCCTCAATACGTGGGCGTACGGTCAAAACGAGTAAGGTCATCGCCCGCTTTCTAGTGCCACTGTCCCTATACTAATTACCTGCTGTGTAGAATGCGACATCTTTCTTCAGGAAGCTCCAGACACTGGTCCAGATGCTATCATACTCCTAAGTACTATCTTGGATCAGGATGGTTCACGGGAAGGGGTCCTTGCGCAATTACTCCACAACCCGACTATAGAAAAGTATCTGCCGTTAGCAGAGATCGATAACTTCGGAAATGAGAGGAAGTCCAATAAAGAGAGGAAACCCACCGAGGAAGAGCCTAAGGAGGATAAGTCCAACAAGGAGGAAGATTCTACCACGGAGGAAACTGAGGAAAAGTCTGAGAAGTCTGAGAAGTCTGGAAAGTCTCCAAATTCTCACAAAGACGAATTTACGACGCGGTTCGGTCTTGACAAGGTGCCTCATGCGAAAGACATGGGGAGGCGTGTAAAGGCTTCGGCGATTCAACAATCAGTGCCAAAAGGACAAAAGGCAATCGATTCAGAGCAGACAAGTTTATTCCAACGGTTTGCTGAACTTCTTCCTAACGGACTTGCTATCTTGGATAGAGATGCCGAAGCTGTGTTTGTCAACGACACATTCTTTAAACTCACGACTAATAAAACCTCGCAAGAGTTCCGTGCATGGCCTGAAAGTATCGATCCCAGAGACTATGACCGTGTCATGGGCGAATACCGACACGCATTTTCCGCTCGTCAACAATTGCGGGTTGAATTCAGATGCGCGGCCAGCGAAAATGAAGAGTGGAGACTTTTCCTTCTTAAGCCCCTGAGCGAGGATGTTGAAGCTGGGTTTATTTGTGCACTCGTTGATATAACACAGATCAAACATGCCCAAATTTCCCAAGAAAAAGCAGCTCAGGAAGCTCAGGAACGCAAGCAACAGCAGGAAAGGTTTATCGATATGGTGTCACATGAAATTCGAAATCCACTCAGTGCAGTCCTTCACCTTGCAGAGGAGATAAAGGAGGTAGCGCAGGCTATGAAAGAGAAGGACGAGCAGTTGGACAAAGAAGCGGCTGACATTCTAGATGCCGCAGATACGATTCTACTCTGTGTTTCGCATCAAAATACTCTGGTGGATGACATCCTATCTTTCTCGAAGCTCGACTCAATGATGCTCTCACTAGTTCCACGCCTGACACAACCAAAGTGGGATTTTTCCAAGTCTCTCAAAGTATTCAACTCAGAATTCAAGGCAAAGCATATCGATTTCCACTACGCCATGGATGTTTCTTACGACAACGAAAAGATAGATTTCGTCATCGCAGATATTAATCGCATGAAACAGGTTTTGATCAACTTGTTGACCAATGCAATTAAGTTCACAGCGAGGAAAGATGGTGAACGGAGAATAGAGGTCTCTGTTGGTGCATCTCACAAACGTCCAACCTCTTATCCTCCCAACGTCGTATTTTTCGAAACCACCAACGAAGATTTCCACCTAGATTCCACAATGTCCTCGGAATGGGGAACTGGAGGTACAATATATCTGATGGTTGCTATAAAAGATACTGGGATCGGGATTAGCCAACACAACCAGGCTAAATTGTTTGAGCGGTTCAGGTAAGTCTTGAAGCTGAATGAATCACATCCGCGATGAAGCCTAGTTTGCTTCGCCAATCTTTCTCCAAAGCATAGGTTTCATTGATACTGACGGGGCATGACTCTAGACAAGCAACACCCAAGACGCAGGAGAACTACGGCGGTTCGGGACTGGGTTTATTCATCTCACGGAAATGTATGTTATTCCAGACCTGATTTTAACTCATTGCAGCTAACAAGAATTTAGTATGTCAACTTCATGGGGGCGATATTGGCGTTAGCTCTAAAGAGGGGGTGGGGTCCATCTTTGGCTTCTTTTTTAAGGTCCGCTTGACGGATGAAAAGGGTGATACAGGAAAGCCGACAATCAACAGGCCAGCATCTCGCATGTCTTCTTCCAGCAGAAACAATAGTCCCATGTCCGCCATACGTCCTGGTTACAGTCGCTCCAATTCAAGTCTTCCAGGTCCACGTGAGAGGCCTCCCATCGAGAAATTAGCATCGCAACCGGGGGTTGACCAAGTTCAAAAGAAGGACTGCGGTGATGTCCCGGAGAGCTTAAAGAACCCCCCTACAGAATACCGCGAGGAAACATACCCTAAGAGTAGTGGCAGTGAAACTTATAACGAGACCGAGCGAGTTGCAAAAAACATTGAGAAGAGACGGAGTTCATTCACAGAAGGAATAGATAGACAAATATCTAACAAGATGGATCGAGAATCGGGGGAGTCGAACCGACAGGCGGATTATGCTCGTGGGGTCTCTGAAGAGCACAGCGGTGAAGACTCTACGGTCCGGCCAACGCTCTTACTTGTCGAAGATAATCTCATCAACCAAAAGGTAAATTTAATCGTACTTGGTATTTTACAAGCAACAACACTAAGTCATACTACAGGTCCTCCGCCGCCAACTTCAAGCCAAAGGTTTCGAGGTATTCGTTGCAAATAACGGCCAAGAAGCCATAGATGCTGTCGCGGAACGAGGCAAAAACGAAAAGCACAATTACTACGACTGTATATTGATGGACCAGGAGATGCCGATCAAGGATGGTAATACCGCAACCGTGGAGATCAGGGAACTTCAGGAGAGGGGGAAAGCCGGTCGAAGCCCTATTCTTGGCGTCAGTGCAAATGTGAGAGAGGCGCAAACGCAGAGCATGCTTGAATCAGGTATGGACGAGATCATCAGCAAGCCTTTTAAGGTTGAGGATATAGTCCACGTAATCTCGAAACTTTTACCGAAGAAGTAACGACTCGCTTTACCTCCTATTGTCGATGTATGAATAGTATACGAGGACTGAATGGATGGATGGATGATGATGATGATAGAAAAGTATTTCTCACGATGGCATGGAAAATGAGCATATTGGCGTTTCTTTCTTCATGAGCGGGGATGAGCATTTGTTGTAGATTAGACATGCTCTTTGTTTCTTTCTTTTTGGGTTAAGGGGCATAAGATACCTTTTTGGTTAGGATAGGATAGGATATGTGTGCGTTCAAGCTTTCCTAACATGAGCGCTAGTCAAATGAAAGATAGGCAAAGACCATAATACCAAATTTTCAGTCACGTTGGTCACAAGAAGAAAATCGTATCCCAAGTCCAATCAACAAACCCAACACCCTCACACCCCAACCAAAAAAACTCCCACACCTACGCAATCCCCCCATCAACCTCCACAACACTCCCATTCATATACGCACTCCCGCTCCCCATCAAAAACCCCACCACCCTCGCAACCTCCTCCGCCCTCCCCAACCTCCCCAACGCATTCCCCCTCTCCATCCTCGTAACCGCCTCGCCCCCCTTAACGATCCCGGCATTCGTAGGCGTATCAATATACCCCGGCGCCACAACATTAACCCTTACCCCCTTGGGCCCCAACTCCTGCGCCAAAGATTTCGAAAACCCAATCACCGCCCACTTGGTCGCGCAGTAAATAGACTGTTGCGCCACGCCCTTCGTCCCAGATATAGACGAGACGTTTGTGATTGTGGAGCCGGGGGCTAAGTGGGGGATTGTGGCTTTTGTGACGTTGAAAACGCCTTTGATGTTTACGTCCATGAGTTTGGCGAAATACTCATCAGATGTCTCTTCTAGAGGTATGGAAGTTGGGTTTATTCCTGCGCAGTTGAAGACGTGGTGGATTGTGGTGAATTTTTTAAGGATGCTGGTTATGAAGTTGGAGACTTCGGATGGAGAGCTGACGTCTATGTCTTCGAGGATGTGGGGGGTGCCTTTGGGAAGGGAGGTTGAGAGGGTGAGGAGGGCGTCGTAGTTTATGTCGCAGAGGGCTAGGGTTGCGTTAAGGGAGGCGAGGTGGAGGGATGTTGCGCGGCTGGTTGTTATGGGTGTTAGATTAATGTTTCTTTTAATGGTTTTGAGGAAAGGGGATTATTGTGTTTGTGTATGTGTACTAAGAGGGTTGGATGAAGTTATGTATGTATGGAAAATACTAACCCTATCCCACTAGAAGCCCCCGTTATCAAAATTATTTTGTCTTTGAATTCTTCTGATGAAGCCATTGTAATTCTCTCTTTTCCCTCTAGTTACTAGATCTGGGTTGTGAAGGTAATTATACGCAGTTTGTTTTCTTCTCTATCCTTGTTTGTCCTGCTAAGTTTTTCGTGATATATGAATGATGTTGGTACGTGGGGTAAAGGTGGGGATGGCTTTGGTCGGTAGCACTGAATGACTCGTTATCGGGGGATTGATTTGGGCCCATGACTCTCGTTAGGTGCGTTACATGGCTTGTCTATGTACTACATGCTATTGGATTTTCTACGTTAGAAGACTTGTTTGTAGAAACGATCTAAGGTGAATGCTTGAGAGGCATCGGTCTTTCTGCGTATAGACCTCATTTTATGTACGGTCTTTAGAAAGGAATTGTACATCTTAATTAATAAGTAATAACAGCAAATCTTACATCACATCACATATTCCCATTTCACAAGTGCATTCATTTAATCATCCGATCAATCATCTATTCATACAGAAAAGAAAGGCCAAGCCACCATCCAGACCATAAAATCTGTCAAGCAACACGCCTTTCAATATGCCAATCACATACAGGGGGTATCAAAACAAGTCATATTACAAAAAATGCCCAGGCAGTCGAAAGTCCATTGTGGACCAGAAAAAAACAGTACATAACCCATTTACCCGTCGTTTTAGTTTCATCGCGCCATCGTTAATTCGTTAATGTCGTAGTAAGTTGCTATTATTGATTTCCGCTCGTGGGCATCTAAGAGCGTGTATCGTTGGGAGGAGGGTCTTGGAAAACACATTGCAAAATGGTAGTAGTAGGAGGGAAAATCAGGCATGCTGATACGCGCCGGCTGCTTCACCCGCGCTGAGAAACCAGAAACAAAACGCCGGTTTCCTATGCACCATACACTTGGATCGAGAATTTGCTTTTCGTGATGTAATAAATGTAAAACAGAGTTGTAGTTTTGGGAAAGATGAGTCGATTCTCTGCTCTCCGTGTGTGCCCTGATGACTGATTTGAATGACCTTTACGCCGATGCTTCCCAATGCTCGTACAATATGAAACTGAATTAAAAGATAGTGCATCATGCCAGGCGAACAATGTTAATCGAAGAAAAGGATGGTCGTAATCAGTCTTTCTGGTCCCAACCTCGCTCGTCGCTGCCGGCAAAATGTTTGTTGAATGAATACATGTCCGTCGAAAAAAAAGTATAATGAAGACTTGTGCCGCTATGATGTCTTCCATCTTTTGCAACCCTCGTCAAAGGTAATAAAGGAGAATGATGCCGCTATGCTGCTGTGCCGTTCCCATCTTCCGTCCTTTGAATCCGTCGAAAACAAGCTCGGGAAGACTTGTGCCGCTGTCAAATCCGTTCCCATCTTCCACTTATTGAGATCATCGAAAACAACTTTTGGAAAACTTGTGCCGCTAAGATGCATCCTTCTTGTCTTTTTCTCATCTTCCACCGAATCATCTTGAAATCAAACACCTGATCGTCGTGGCCTTTTGTTATCACCATGTGGTGGGCCTTCCTCTCCTCGTCCCCTTTTCCTTCCATCGCGTCCATCATCCCGTGGACCCCTGCGTTCACGATCATGTGTCCTGTCTCCCCCACCTCGTGCTCTTGAATCGCCATTCCTAGGCTCATTACCCCAACCAGGCATCTCACCCTCTGTCATCGGCGGGCCACCACGCCTCGCCATCAGATCTTCTCCCCTGCTTGGACCTCGGCCTTCTTCTCTAGCACCTCGCTCACGTCGATCCCTACTCTCTCGGCCCGGCCGTTCGGTCTCGCGCTCCCTATCATTCCTCTCACGCCTTCCTGCATCTCGATCACCACCACCTGTCCCTCGCCTGTCTCGTCCAGAAACGCGCTCACGATCCCCTGTTCGTTCTTTCTCGGGTTCGTCATTTCTGCGAAGTTTTTCGTCGCCTCTCCTTTCAGCAGGGTCTGCGGATCGACTGCGACGTCTCCCTGTTCGCTCATTGCGCCGACCATCTCGGTGACTCCGACTATCCGAACGTCCTAGATCTGGGGCACTGCTCTCGGTACGGTTAGATAGATTGTGGTCGAGGCGACTGTCTGACCGGAACGAGGCGCCTTCAGGACCGCTTGGTGTGCTTGGAATCGAGGAACTAGGAGTGGGGCCAGTTGATGGATCAACACCACCACGACCGCCACGTCCGCGAACCGCCGGTCCTCCGCGCTCCGTGTTAGTTGGTGTGCTAGGAGCATTGGGAGCATTTTGGTTGAGAACGCTGTTAATCTGACGGGCGAAACTCTTGTCTTCTCGCCTACCGCTACGCTCGGTCGTGCTGGCTGGACCTGTAGGAGGTCCACGAGTAGACGGGGACGCCAACGGGCCTTGTGGAGTACGTGCTGTACCACGTGGACCAGAAGGGGGAGGAGGTATTTCTGTCTGCAAAGGTGGTCCTTGTATACGATTTAAACGACTCGGATGAATGCCTGTGGTGTCTGACTCTGCTCCTTGGGCAGATGACTGGTTTTGCTCAAATGGTTCCCGTCGACTCTGTTCCCGTCGATCAGACAAAGGGCCTGTAGGTGGACGATCAGCAGCTGGAGAGGTAGGAACCTGAGGACCAAGACTAGATGGAGCAAAACTACGGCCTCCACGACCGCTGGCGTTCCTACCTCGAGGGCCTGAAGGAATACTCGTGTCTGGCCCATTCAGACGGCCGTAGTTCGGGTCTTGAGCTTGGCTCCTGGGCGGAAGTGAAAAATCCTGGCTTAGACGTCCATGATTGAGATCAGTTGGCGGGCGTGTGGGATGCGATGGTTGGAATGCCTCTCGTGGCACCCGGTTTGGAATCGGCGGTTCTGCAAAATCATTTCGGCCACCTCGAGGTCCTGTAGGAGCCATTCCGGCATCATCACGGCGATCTCGGCCTGAAGGAAATCCATGCGAGGGAGCACGTTCGTGAAGAGGCGGGCGATCCGACATGTTACGTTCATCGCGATGGTCACGAGGAAGGTCGTTTCTGTTTTGGTATGTACCAGGACGTTCATCGCCTCGACGTGGAGACTGAGGTCTTGAACCGCGATCCCTACGGCCCTCACGGTCAGACCTGAAGTTTTCTGGCCGACCACGATCATTCTCAATAAGCGCAGCGCGTTCTGGGTTGATTGCCGGTCGATCGCCCGCGGTCGTCCGGTCAAGGGAAGGCGATGGCGCGTTCAGAGACTCTCTATCCGAGTGAGGTCTAGGTGGGAGGTGGTTCGGACGATCTAAGCCTGGAGGACCTTCACGGCGATATGGATTGTCACTTGGAGGAGGCATCGACTGCCTAGGATGCATTCGACCGTGGCTGTCGTTCGGGAGTGGAGGTGGTGGCAGGCCGCGAGGATCCATCTGCCGATCTCGAGAATCTCGCAAATCCCTAGAATCTCGTGGATTATCTACCCAACCTGAACGCCCACCAGGTGGACCGCGTGTGTCTCTCGGCGGTTGACGCATACCACGATCATCAGGATAATCTCGCACTTCACGACCGCTCCATCCAGGATCACGACGGTCCAAGGGAGCAACTCTGTCTGGAGTACGCCCACGAATCCGACGACCCGGCGATGCTTCCCGGCGGTCTGGAAAGCCATCTCCAGATCTGTCCAACCTTCCATAATCGCTGTTGTAATTTCGTGTATCGTGCCTTCCATGGCCATGGTAGTCAGATGTCCTATCTCCGGGCCGCTCTGGTAAACGTCCTCGTGGAATTTGAGTCTCTGGGCGATTAGGCAAAGCATGTGGGAGCCTACCCTGGTTTGGTGGAGCTGCAGAACCCCTACTGTCAGGCCTACCTGGAACAGTGCTATTTGGTGTAGTTAGTCGCGAGGGTTCCAATACTGGCTTTGAGTCATCTTCTTTAGCATCTGTCCGGTTTACTTCGCGATCTGGCAATTGTGTAGTAGCATTAGTACCTGCAGCCGATGTAGGTTCTTGGCGATTAAGTTGGTCATCAACTTCACCATCTTCATGCTCGTCTCTTGATATTGCTTGCCTTGTGGGAAGGGTTTTCCTAGGTCCCAAGTTAGCATACCCCGTATGAACTGGGGAGAGGCCAGTCCAGAATAGGGTTCTGGACGGCCGGGTGGGGACCAACATATTATTTTGGGGTGCAAATTCAGGGGCATTGGCATTAAGCCCCTTTGTAGAAGCACCGCTAGAAGGTTGCGGAGTGCCTGGGTTTTCAGAAGTACCTCTGCTAGGGTTCCTTGGAGGGAGAGTCGTCTTATTCTATCGTCAGATGTTAGTATTCAGAGCTGTTGGCGGCAAATCCCATTTAGAGTAGTTAGAACTTACCAAATGGAACGCTTGTGATATGACCCATGTCGTCGCAGCCCTTTGGAAATCGCCTCTCAGAGACCTTGCTACAAGCTTGAGATCGTCCCTAGACTCGGATTCGGAAAGCTGGTCAATTTGTTGACTTAATCCCTTACCCATGAAATCAACGGAGGGAAAGTTTTGGATGATGTACTTCAAGACAGCAGCCGCATTTCGGATCTGCATATGCTCTCCACTCTTGAGACAAGTTTCGAGGGCCCGATAGAGTTGTGAGTGCCATTTGTAAAGGACACGGCGAAAATCTTCGAAATCGAGAAAGCTGTGTGGCGTCCTATCCTGATTAAAAGCTCTGCCAAACCCAGGCAGTTGGTTCTTTGAACCATGAGCTTGCTGCTTATAGACTTGCTTGTCCGCATGCCAACTCTTTAATTCCTTTAGAACCTCATTCAAAAAGCGACCTAGATTTTCGGCTTCGCGTGTGGTACATTGGAAGATTAGATTAGCCATCTGCTTTTGCCGGAATAGTAGATCAAGGAACTTCATGGTCCTGAAACCAGGGACACCTTGAGCGTGCAGGTATTTGAGCATGTGGAAGGAAAAGTGAGCGTCCTGTGTGGACATGACAATCCTTGGAAGAAAGCATTCTTGCAAGATTGCTTCATGAAGTGCTTGGGACTGTGCATCCAGCATTGGGAAACCGGCGAACCATTGCTTGTTTTCTTCGCCCATGCTGTTTCGAGTGATTGTGTAGGTTGCTACTCGACTCTTGAGTTCGTCTTTGTATCTTTGGCTTTCATCCAAAGCAGCCTTCTGATCAGCTTCTCGCTTTCGTACAGCTGCGATGCTGACATCTCGGCGCGTTTCATTCGGATTTGGTACTGCCTGTTTGTTCAGGCCGTCAATGATTTCTTGGTACTTGTTCATGGGAATGTTCAAATCCCCCAATGAAAGTTGCCAAAAGGTGACATAGAAGGACACATTAAGGTGCTCAAAGGTGCTAGGCATGACAGACTTCAATCTTTCCATCAAAGAAGAATGAACAGGATTCCACGGCTCCTTGTCGGACGGAGTCAATTCTGCTGGGGATGATTGGTCGTCACTACTTGGTGCTTCGGCCATTTGCACATCTGTTGAGATGTCCTTCTCGCCACTAGCTGGAGAAGTTTCGGCGTCTTCCATCGTGACGTCGCCATTGGCATCTGAAGAGTTAGGACTTTCTTCACTTTCTTGCGACTTCGCGGTTCCTTTACCAGCTTTAGCTTTTGCAGCATTCTCAGCCCTCGCTGCCTCAACAGCAGCCGTGATGCTGTCACGTGATATTGTAAAAGCGATGCTTGGCTCGATACTGAATTCGGAAATTAGGCTGACAACATCTGGGATGACAGCGTCGAATTCTTTGACGGTGAGATTGCTCCGAAGCAAATCCAGATACTGTACGAAACGATGATGAAGGAGATCCATATTAGTGCCCAGCACTTTCAAGGGAGCGTCTTTCAAGGCGTCGCCGTGGACTAGCATTTGACGTTCCTGCGAGATAGAAACGAGCAGTTGCGCAGCTAGGCCAGTTTCAACTAAACACTTGATAAGACGTTTTGAATATGCTTTTAGGTTGTGGCGTCCATCTTTGACTTCGTGAATGAGGGTGTGGTTGCGTAGGAGCTCACCACCAGCCATGCCTACGATTTGCTCCTGTGTGAAGGAAAGCTCAGGCGGAATACCAGCCATAGAGACTATGAGTTGTTCAAGCACCTCAAGAATGGTGGAGCTTCCGCGATAAAGTTGGTCGGCAACGAACTGGAGCATGGGTGTAGGACTCATAACGCCATAACGCTTATAGACCTTGCCGGAAAAATCTGCAATGTGTCTGAGCCAACCGCTTGTAAGCATACCATCGGCTTGGACACGTTCGCGGTCTCGGAAACTCAGGGTTTTAATGAGAGCCCAATTGAGACAATCATAAGCTAGATACGTGTAGTACCTGCTGCATTCGATGAGGACCTCGGTGATGTTGGGGTAAGATTCGACTTGGTTGAGCGAGATTTGGAACACAACACCGGGAGAAGCGTAGGCGACTTTGGCGAGTGCTCTAGCCATTGGCTTCGTATTTGTTTTGCTGATTCTCTTCAAGATCTGTCGAGTTTCAAACTGAACCTGCTTGAATTGGGCATCCATTACGGGCAAACGAGATGTACGACCAGTGAACCATTCGGTGTAAATGGAAAATCTAGTGACGGTATCGAAACATTTGAGAAGTTCGAACATTTCATTGACAACACCGGGATTACGGCCGGAGAAACTCAAGGCTGGCGCTAGTAGCGTCATGGAAAGGTCAACCCATCGTTTCTTATTGCTTTCAGATGGGTCTTCTGCGATACTCTTCCGTCCAATACGCGCCATTTTGGTCAACAAAGCAGGATCCCGACCGAATTCGACACCAACGAGACTGAGTAGGGAATTGCAGAGTTGGAAAACATCGTCCACAGTCTGGCATACAGGTACATTGTCGGCCCAGTCGTCCCAGTAGAATCGGTAATCGATACCTTCACCGGCATCATTTCGTTCTAGTTGGGCCCACCGTAAAGTTTTGCGAGGAGGGAAATCTGTCGGCTTGGTTTCAGAGGTAGACGTCTTTTTCGGCACAAGTGGATTTTCTTCTCTCGACATTGGTCGAGCCCATTCGTAGACTTTCTTCAACGAGTGATGCAGCAAGCGATGTATGTACTCGTGCAGGTCGGGGTAAACTTCGAGGAGCCAAGGGAAGCGTCCGAGAATGAATAGGGATTCGGGTATTGCGCCAATGCACAGTAAACTTCGAAGGAGATGGGCCTTCTGATCCGCAGGCTCTGGCAGTTTTACTTTCGGCTCTTCCTCGACACGAGCAGGAGTTCCCGCCTCAGATTTGGCAGGAGTCTTGGACTCATTCTCTCGTAAGCGAGCAATGGGTGCAGGAATAGTGTCGTCCGAAAGAGCACCGGCATTCGCAAGGGCGTTATTTGAGCTGCCTCCTCGAGACTTCTTTTCCTTCTCTTCCTTCGCCTTCATTAACTTCTCTTTAAGCGCAGGCATATCCTCATCCAAAGGATACAGATGAGAATAGAGATCGGTAAGAGAGATGAATCCGATCTTGATCAACAGGGCGGCAAGGTAGATCAGATTGTCAGGCAGATTATCATGCGGATCGCGCGCATCCGATGCGTAGAACTGAAGCTTGAACCCAAGCAACTGCGCGGCTGTATGATTGCCGCTGGGAGGTAGTGTACGGGTAGCACTCATCCACTCTCGGATCCATTTTTGCCTCTTCTCGCCTTCAGACGTCTGTGTTGCTGGAGGCTCGTCACCGCTATCAGTAGCGCCGTTTGACTCAATCACGGTTGAATCTGTGATCCGTTGACGGCCAAGTTCGAAATAAGCATCTAGACCAATTCGTTGCACGCGTTGCCAGAACATCTGATCTCGCGATTCTCGGAGTTGAAGTTGTTGCTCCTTTTCATCTTCGGAATAATACCATGCCTGACAGTCAGGTGATGCCCACTCAGGAAGAGAGGTGAACGGTGGGTCTTCCCATTGCACACCATCCGGGCTTTCCTTCTCTGGCCACCACGCGCTCACTCGCAGAAGCTTGATGAAGAACTTATTATGCTTGACTAACAAGTTTGCGAAAACATCAAGCGTGACATCAAGCACTCTACCAACATCAAGATCGAATGCGCCAATCAAAGCATTGACACGTTGATAGGTATCTGCTGCAACGGCATTGGATGGAGGCTCGCTGTTTACCGTCGTGAAGTATTCGGTTATAAGCTTGGAGTAACCTTCGGTTTCTTCGCGCAGTAGGTTGTAATTCGCTTGACGATACAGAGCATGCGTGCCTTTCCGGATGGCCATCTTGCCAAAAGTGGGCCGAACGAGAGGAACTTTGACGAGCAAATCCGTTTCGAGCTCAGCGCGCATTCGCGCCGGATCGATGCCAGTAGCCGCCAGCATAGATTTCATCGACGGTTTTACGTCCAAAGGTTCGGTCAAGGTGCTCACGGCGTCAAGAAACAATGACTCAGCTTCTGGAATCTCTTTCGACAAGGACTGCAGAATATCCCGTACTGCAGATCCAACTTCCGCATCTTCTAGTATACCATTCAATCCCATTCTAACCAACTCTTCGAATATAAGTGACAACGCTAACAGGTCTTCCTCGGCTGCAGCTCGAGCTCCCTCGTTGATGAGTTCCACACGTCCACCGTTGCGCCATGTTGTGACGCGCTCTTTTGTGAGGTACTTGCCGGACAGAGATGGAATATCCCATGTGACAGGAGCAGGCTGTTTCTCAAGTTTCGGCGATTGTACTGCGGGAGCAGGTGCCGGCGGGGGCGCTTTCGTCATGGGTGGATTCATAGCTGGAGGTGACATCGGTGAAGCTCGCGTATTTGCAGTCGCTGTAGGGCTGTGGGGTGTATTAAGGTTCTGACGAGCTCCTCCACGGCTGGAACGCCTGTTGCCTCGCGGACTGTTCTGTTGTTGATTTTGCTGTGCTGCAAGGCCTAGATTCTGAGGTCGATGAGGTGAAGGCCGCCCATCGTTGTTGTCGCCTGAAAACGTCCTGTCTCCCCTCTTGCGCTTCGTACTAGGAGCCATTATAAACACCTACTAGGAAGAGCCCAAGATGGCAGAACACCCGTTGACCGTCGCTGTCCGCATCCACCGAGGCGTGAAGCAAAAGTGTTCGCCGATGGGAGGGTTTCGCCGTCGCGCAGAGAATGGAGGGCAAGAGAGTGGCTCGTGACAGACAAAAGATAAAGTTGCGAGCAGAGTCGCTCAAAGGAAGAAAAAGTACGAGCCAGGAGGCACGGGGTTGGTGGTATGTTGAACGTGTAGGAAGATCTACGGTTGGGTTCGTGAGGTGAGGCGCTTTCGAAAAGTAGAGGCGGCTTAGCTAAGCGAGTCTCAAAGAACGCCAACAATAGGACTCCACTTCACTCCAAGCTTTGTTTCATTCGGCACGGGACATTTTTGATTTGGCTCGGATTCAAATAGAGAGACACGCGCTCACCAATGCGTTTACTCGCCCTACCACCAAACCCCAACGGTAATTGAGGCTGAAAACCGGGTCTTGGCACGTGAGACGTGTTCCCCTTGTGCCTGAGGGTTGTCTGGCTGTGGTCACAGACGTCAATACAGATTGCTACCCTGGATACCGGCCTACCATCTCCTCCATAGCCCGACCTGCATTAGTTCAATAGCACATAGTGGAACCAGCATCACACATCACATCACAGCATGGCATGACATTAATAAACAACTGCGACAGATTGCTTGCAAATCGTGTGTGAACGCACACACGTTTAGATTTCGCGGCTACATAGATTTATATATTCAAGGGAGCCAGGGTCTCAAATGAACAAAAATGAGCGGCCAGACCCCATGCACGGCTCAAATAAAGCTGCAGTATGCTTAAGCTGCAGCGCTCACAGCCTGTGCGGTAGCAAGGCGCTCTTTTTCAAGAATGGATTCAAGCACGCCAACGGCGCCCTGGCCTGCTTTCATTTCCTTCAAAACAGTGTCGACTCCGAGCTGCTTGTCGGTCCAGAGAGGGAGCTCTTCCTCCTTACTTGCCTCCCCGACTCCGAGGAATCCGCCTTCAGCGGCCCACTCGCTAGTGCGCTTGATGCTGAGCTGGGTAAAAACACTATCAAGCGCCTCTACAAGGTGATCACGATATTCGCGTACATGGCCGGGGGTGGGTGTGATACGCAGGCGCTCTTGGCCAACAGGAACGGTAGGGTAATTGATAGCCTGTACGTAAATCCCCCAATCTTCAAGCAACATATCGCTTGCTTGTTTGGCGATTTCGGCGTTTCCGACCAGAACCGGGACGATGTGACTAGGGTTAGGTATGACCGGAATGTCCTTTGCATTCAAAGCATCCTTTACAGCACGGGTATGGAGTTGTTGAAGTCGCCTGTCGCCTTGGTAGCTCATCTGGTATTCAATGGCAGCCTGGGCTCCGGCCATGGTCGCTGGGGGCAAAGAGGTGGTAAAGATAAATCCAGGGGCGAGAGAACGAATTGCGTCAACAAACTTGGCAGATCCTGCAATGTAACCGCCAACGCAGCCATATGCTTTACCAAGTGTACCAGTAATGATATCCACACGATCCATAATTGTGCCCTTGGGCTTTCCAGCCACATGAGCTTCGTAATCCAGATGTTCAGCAACACCTGCACCATGTGGACCATACATGCCAACAGCATGGACTTCATCCAAAAAGGTGATGGCACCATACTTATCTGCAAGATCGCAGATCTCTTCGATGGGCCCGATTGAACCGCACATACTGTAGACACTCTCAAAGGCGATGATCTTTGGATATTCGGGAGGAATAGAGGCAAGCTTAGCTTCAAGGTCAGCCACATCATTATGTTTGAAAACCATCTTCTTCGCCCCAGAGTGGCGAATACCCTGGATCATCGATGCATGGTTCATGCTATCAGATAAAATGACACAATTAGGGAGCTTGCTGCCGAGGGTTGCCAGAGTAGCGTCGTTAGCAACGTAGCATGAAGAGAAAACCAGCGCAGATTCCTTGGCGTGAAGTTTTGCAAGAGTGCCCTCCAGTGACACTGCATGCTTGTTGTGGCCCGAGATGTTTCGGGTCCCTCCAGCTCCAGCACCATAGTTATCGAGAGTTTCGTGCATAGATTTCAGCACTTGCGGGTTACGGCCCATCCCGAGGTAGTCGTTCGAACACCAGACTGTCACTTTATCCTCTTGCGTGGCCATGTGAGCGCGGGGGAATTCCTTGGCCAGACGGTTAATATTGTTAAAGTAGCGGTAGGATTTATCCTTATGCTTCTTATCCAGCTCATTCTGGTAGAATCCTTCGTAGTCAAACTTGACTGGTTTAGGCGCAGCGGGCGCTGTGGTAGGATGCTGCGCCGCAGTGACAGCTTGCTTTGCGGGAGGAGGGAAAGGGACTGTAATGATGTAATTAGCCGTTTATTCAACAATGACATCTCGGTCTCAAATATTAACCTTGTTTAGAGCGAAGCTTGTCCATCTCCACGGCCTGAGCCTCCTTGGAAGCCGAGGTATGCAACTTGGCTCTACCAACGCGGGAATGGTAAGCCCTGGCACCTCCGAAAGCCCCCGCAAGAGCGGTGTTCCCCAAGCGAGCACTTTGGACCGCGAGAGCCTTTCCCATGATGGGGCAGCGCCTGGCGAGAACCTGGAGGTTAGACATGCTGCCGCCTCCTGGAGAGACATCATGCCCGGCGGTCGTAGTGGAGAGCGAGCGGAGGGTGGCGGGAGAAGTCCTGGAGAGGAACGGACACATGGTCCTGGATTGTCGGAGAAGAGCCTCCATAGCGGGTCAATGGCAGTCAAGATGGTCGTTTGCGGGCGAACTTGGGGCGGAATAGGGAGGAGAAGGTGATTTGGAGAGGGAAGTCAGCGGTGAAGGGAATGTCGCAGAAATATAACAAATGGCTGGTCTACGGCGAGTGCGGAGAAGAGACGGAACAGGCCCGTGCACGGCCGATATAAGCAACTTCCGATATAGCCAGCCGCTGATTGGCGGGTTTCGCTCGGGCTGGACCTCATAATATATTCTTAGCGATCTTTGGCAATTCTCCTGGCACTGGCGGCCGCGATCTCGGCACGAAGAGCTCTGCGAGAACAAACACTGTCTTGTTGAGCTGCTCCATGGCGTGACCACGCAGCTCTACACCTCTCTAACGAGCAAAAGGACCCAGAAAAAGAAACTAGGGCGAGAATGCCCTGCGTCGCGGTGGGGTTCGATCAAGATCTAGCAAGTCCACGATACAGCTTCTGTTAATTGGCTTGTTACTTTAGACTACAGCGTGCCCATGCCGAGCGGCGAACATCATGCTGCCGTCAATGCCGATCGTGAGCAATTAATCGCAGACTGTGTAGTGCTGTCGAATATTTGATTCTAGACTACCTACAAACTCTAACCCTCCGAATGCTAGCTGTGCAGACTGTCTGCCGACCGTATGAGAGGAAACCAGATACCCGAAGTCGTCCTAGGCTGCACAGAAAATTCGGGAAACTAAAGAAGCCGCTCAATGACAGCGAACCGCCGACCTTGAAATAAGTACTTTTCAAATAAGACCTGGGTATCTCCGTAGACTCCGGTGCGCCTCGATGTAAAGAAATAGGAGAGGTTGAAGAAAAATTAGAGACCTCGAAAGCCCATTGCTACTACCAACTTGGGAATTAGCATTAGGCAGATTATGAGATCTTTGGCATTCTATGGCCCTGTCGTTTGTATTCATCGTTTGCATGCTACAACCCCAAAGAGTTTCGCAGCATCTGGATTAGACGTTTACCTGAGGTGTGGGAAGTTGGATCTTCGACGACGTCGTCATCCCCATTATTTCCAAGCTCTCCTCCAGCCAAATCAGGTTGCTGGTTTGAAATGCCCGTCTCCAGAGCTATATCGGAAGGAGCAGTCATGGGACGCTTTGGGGGGCCTACGGTCACAGTTGATGTACGTTGGCTAGGAGGTTCCGAGCTCCTAGCCTAAAGTTCCACGTGCGTTAGGACCGACCTAATCATAATCAGAGGGGAAGTCACTCACGCCTTCTAACTGAGGTCGTCTGGGAAGATGCGCAGACGCCCGTCCTGAATCCAGCCGTCGGGAGGGCTGAGGACGAGAAGTGGGGGTGACTTGTCCTGTAGTTGAAGGTGGCATTCTGGAAGGAAACTTGGCCTGGTTTACCGCAGCCTGATGGAATAGACCATGGGACTCCCCTCCCGTTTGTCTAGCTCGCCAATTAGAGTCCCGTTTTTTGGCTCTCTCCAGCGCTTGCATCTGCTCGACCTCGTGCAGTTCTTCGGCGGTAAGTTCATCATCGACTTCTACCTGAAGCGTTTCAGTGGTATCGATGTGACGGATGTCGCACTTGTCACCATCGTGCTGAAGGATACGGTCGAGGACATGCGGGTCCTTTCCCTTATGCTTAGTCAAATCTGCCTTCGGGACCGGCTGAGGTTCAAACAAGTAGTCCGTTAATTTCGTAGCTTTTCGTTTTACGTTCTTTTTATCGACAACTGTAAAAGCGAGCTGCGTCTTGAAAACGGCTTGATTATGAACCTTGGTCTCAAAGGTCCCTCCAGCGATAAAACGGTATACGAAGACGGACTTCTTCTGACCCAGGCGGTAGGCCCGTCCGATGGCTTGTTGTTCCCACTGAGGATTGTGTCCAAAATCGAAAATTATGACTCGGTTAGCCCCGAAAAGGTTTAGTCCTAGGCCTCCGGCTCTCGTGGATATCAAGAAGACGTTTGTGTTATTGTCAGGGTCATTACAATTCTTGACAACTGCCTGGCGTTGGGCGGGTCTCACACCCCCATCAATCCTCTCGTAGCCCCATCCCTTCGTCTCCAAGAAGTCTTGGAGAATATTCAAGACGGGTATACGGTGACTGAATATCAGGGTACGATCTCCAGCCTGGTTGGAATATTCAAGTATCTTTTCAACCACCAAAAGTTTGTATGAGACATCGATATGTTCTTTTCCTTCCTCAAATATAGCTTTTTGCTCTCGCTTGACCGCCTCTGACAGCTTAGCCTTTTTGATTGACACTTCATCGTTATTCGTTGGAGTCTCTGCTGAATCATCATTGTCTGTATCACAATGCTTTAGCCTTGAGACCAATGTTATTTCATTTGCATCAAATTTCTTACCCAGAGTGGCAAGAGGTTTTGGAGGAGGGTTGGGCCTTTTAATCTTACCCTCAGTTTCGTCTCCAAAGAGTAGGTTATAAAATAACTGAGGATGGGCACATAGAAGACTTAAGAAAGACGATACGTCCCAGAAATCCATCTCCTTTTCTGTTTTTGAACGATCGAGGAGATAACGAACGAGGTTTGAATAACTCTTTGCTTGTAGCTCTGTCAAAGGGACCGTAATAAGGAACTCAATCTTTGGCTTGAGATCACCCTTCAGAGCAGTAATGTCCGCTCGGCTCACTTTTGGATCTATCTCGTCTCTTAACACCCGGAGTTTTTTCAATGCATTTCGATACTCATAATTGGAGCAATCCTCGTAAAGACCTTTGTGTATTGGGTCTTGATAACGGGACCTAAATTCCGAGATGTTACCGAGATAACCTGGAGCAATCCAGTTGATCATGGAGTAATAATCCTGAAGTTGATTCGCCAGAGGGGAGCCTGTCAAGGCGATGCGGAACTTGGATCTGAACAACTCAGTCACACTTGAGGTACCAGATCTTGCGTTGCTGAGCCTGTGGGCTTCATCCGCAATGATGATGCTCGGACCATCGAGAAGTTGTCGACGAACTTTCTGATGCTTGTCTTCGTCGAGTCTCGTCCCCTGGTTCTGTATCGTGTTTCTTAATAGTTCGTAACTAATCAACAATATACCTCGGCTATTGTACCACGCATCAAGGACTCGGAGACGGTCCAACGGGCTAATGCTGGAGACAAACTGTCGAGTACGCCCTATTATTGTTTTCGAAGTGTTGGGAACCCAGGTTTCGATTTCTTCGGCCCAGTTGGCGATGAGGCCTGAGGGACAAACGACAAGGATACGCATCTTGCGCAATTCTTCAGGGATTTGACTCCGAATCGCAGGATTTGAGGACACTGTTGCTTCGGCGATTGTAGCTAATAAAGAAATACTAAAAATAACTTTTAATAAATGGTTTAGAAAAGGGGTGGATTCACTTACGTCTGCATGGTCTTCCCAAGTCCCATTGTGTGTGCCAAAAGACAACCCTGAGGTTCGGTCTGGCCTGCTTTTACAATTTCACGCCACATGAACCTCACGCCATCTACCTGGTGCTTCTTGATCCTCGATCCGATAGAGTCATTGAGATAAATGAAGTCCTCATGGCCGTCTTTGCTCGTGTTGACGATAATGTTACTACGATCGGGCATAGCGACTTGACTCAAATTCTCAGACAGACGAGCTTCTATTTCTTCTTGCTCCGCTCGTCGTTTCTGAGCCTGCTCCTGCTTCTCTGTGGCGCCTCGAGATTTCAAGACCTTCTTCTTGCGTCTCTTGGAGGGCGTTGCTTGTATCTCATCAGGTTCAGAGTCTGATATCTCAAGCGCTTGACGTATTGTGGAACCCGCTTTAAGATTCTTGATGGAAGATCCTCTGTTCGTATTCACCTGTTCCGGTCGATTTGGAATGAGAAAGCTATGGAGAAATGTATGAAAATTTCCCAAATCTTCCTTTTCGGATTTGATCGTTTTGAAGATCGATTGACCTAGCTCAGTTGTGTTGCTGACCGCCCAACAATTCCCGTTGCATTGACTCCAGACGCCGTACAATTCTGTTACTTTCATTATCTTACGAAATTCAACTGGCTGTACACCTGGCAGTTTCGTCTCGTTCCGAATGATGGCGCCGACTGCCCTTTTGATCTCGTCTATGAAGTCCCTCTTTCGAATTGTGCCGACACGCGTCTTGATGATAGCTTGATCTTCCGGACTCAGCGCAAGTAAATACCTCATTGCCGTCTGTTTCCGATCACCGCGCTCTTCAAGCTCTTCCCATGACAAGGGCCCAGTTAACTTATGGGATTTAACTGTAGCATCCGTTAAGCCCGCGTCAGATGAATAAGTTAGGTCGATAACCGAGGGAGTCACTCCAGGAACTGATAATCGATTACCTTCATGTTTCATCGGTAACATAGAGCTCTGAGGTTCGAGAGGACTATTGGCGTATGGTATGTCCATAGCTTCAGACGTTGACAGACCGAGCACACTGTCCCCAACAGACATCTCGCGACTACCACGATCGGGGGGATTTTGGCTATGTACCGCTGCGAGTCCAGAAGGTGCGCCTCCATCAACGGACGGCGAGGCGGAATATGCACCAGGTGGTAGTTGCGTCAGATCAATTTCGTCGACGTCCATGAAATCAAGCTGATTTTCTACAACTTCCTCAGATTCGCTGACGAGATCAATGCCATCTGAATCGCTATAATAACGCGAAGCAGTCTTTTTCTGAGTCTTAGGGGAGGTTGCTGGACGTGGCGGTGGGTGTTTGTTCCTCCAAATCAATATCTTCCAGTTCTGATCTTCCTTCTGGAAGATAGTCTCTTGAAGGATATCACACTGGCGTTGCAGTTCGTTTTCTTTGTCCCAGATTTGGCCCGAGATTTCTGCAGTCAATGCGATAAGCCGATCTGTGAGCCTTTTGACTTCCCGATCTGCGATTCTGATTAATCCATCTCGTTGACGTTGACTAGATTTCCAGATTCTCCAAGCAGAATTCTGCCTTAAAGGCAATTTTTTCTGGGTCCACCGGGCTTCGAAATCCTTTACACACACTTCAATAATGCTGGAAATCGTATCAGAAGAAAGAGGTCCCTTCTTGAGTCGAGCTTTCTCTTCTTCGGCCTCTCGCTCTTCAGCCTCCAGTTCCGCTAAAAAGGAACTGTCATCTTGATCTGAATCAGATTCTCCAAACAATGGGAGTTCCGGCTCATCATTCGTCATCCAGTGATCGTAGCTGTCATCCAGAACTTCCTTAGCATCAAAGCAAAGCGGATCCACCCTTGTTACACGCACATCAGATCTAAATTCCTGAAATAGAAATGCGGATAAGTGTTTGCCGGGGACCATAGATTTGCGGTAGGGCCGCAACACAGTTGCGGGCTTTCCGTCCTTGACTATCTGCTCTTGTGGGGCCCTTTGAAAGTAGTGAAAGATGTGCTTGTTGACATAGTGACGAGATCCCGGTGTCTTATTGGAAACAAACGAGAACTCGACAATATCTTCTTCGGTGCCCAGCTCCTCGCATAATTTAACTTGATCGAAGAAAATCTCATTTATAGATGGGACTACACCAAGATATTCCGTGGAATCATTCTGAGGCTCCGTCGT
Organism: Rhytidhysteron rufulum CBS 306.38; assembly: GCA_000467735.1. Lineage (NCBI taxonomy): Eukaryota > Fungi > Ascomycota > Dothideomycetes > Hysteriales > Hysteriaceae > Rhytidhysteron > Rhytidhysteron rufulum. The sequence goes on from AJFL01000317.1 coordinate 32,417, forward strand.
GTTCTGTCCGGCTTCAGGGGGTGGTACGTTGGAGATAATGTGGGCGATCTTCCGCCGCTTGCGCCCCTGTTGATCCACTACACCCACTTCACCAGGACGTGTATGAACTCCAGGGTTTCCTGTTGCATCGGGCATGTTCTGGCCCTCTTCATTGTTGAAAATGGCAAGGCCGTCGTTTGTCTTGACACGGGATGGGGTGCTTTGCGTACCGCTCATCATGTGAGGTGAGGGACCGAACAGAGAATGTGGTGTGGTCAATAAAGGTGTTTGGATGATAGACGTTGATCCACGCCATTGCGACGAGTTTAATGTCGTGTCCATAGCAACCTTTGTACAATACTGTTCAGACATGCTCCTCAGGTGGCAAATAGTTCTGTAAAGCTGGGACCGAGGGCCTAATGCACGAATTTGGAGTTCGTCCCTGATCGTATTCATATCGAGATTGCACAAAAGGGTGACACCTTCTATGCGATGTTCCCTGATGATATTTTCAAGGTTGGTCAGTGTCTGTAGGTCAGAATTCCCTCCGTCGGCGTCGATGTGAAGTTGCTTGTCTGCTAAAGCAGCGACAACCTCATCGGTCGACCACTTCCATGGATCTTTGAATGGCTCCATGACATTGGAAATTGCGGTGAGTCCCGCCGAGATACTGTATGTTGTAGTATAGTCTCGTAGGATCTGTTTGGCAGTCGTCAGTGGGGATGGAAGATAAATCACAGCGTACTCGATTGTAACGGCCTAATGAGGTCGTACAAATGCGACGTAGCCTGCCAGAAGATGTAGAACCTATAGCGAAAGCACAGCGATCGTCGCTATTCTAGATAGCAAGAAACGAAGCTAGGCCGCAGTTGTTACTTGACGAGAGGCCGTGGAGGAAATCACAGCAAGGACAAAATCGGATTTACGTTCAAGTGAAGCTACGGACTCGATCAAGACGCAGGCTATTGGAGTGACAGCGAGCACCTGGGCGGCTATAGGCCAGGCCGTCAGGGCGAACGCATAGAAAGACGAGTGCGCAGAGCCACTCGTTGCCTTTCGGCAGGTTAGCGTTTACCTTGAATAACGAGGCCTGTGCTATGCGGTGTGGTGCAGGCTGCCGTTGGTGTTGATGGTGGTGTGGACCTTGCCCAGGTGGAAGAACAGATGGTGGACGGATGGGGTTGACGCGCGCTCTAGACGTGTTTGGCAAGTTTTGACGCTGTCGGGTGAGCACGTGCTTCATTCCAAATTAGGCTAGCCCCGCCCATGGGGAGCCTCGGCAGGAACGAAGGTGCAAGCTTCGGAACGCCGACCAGACAGACACCCAGGCACCCAGGCACCCAGGCACCCAGGCAGCCCTGGACTGACGGCAGAAGGTGCCCCAGGCCACTTCTTCTTTCGTGCGAGAGCGTCGTCCGGATTGGCGTCGATCCGTCTATGCACGAAGCAGATCTTCCTTTACGGCCCGGGCGTAACCTGGTCTTGGCGGTTCGTGATGAAGCTAATTTCCAAGGTTGTTAGGATGTACCTATCGGATGTTGTTTCCAAGCTGATCGTGATGGTGTTTTGAAGCTATTGTTTGCTGGCTGGCATAGATCTTTTTTGGAAGCCTGGTCCTGGAGGATACTTACTGATTGTATCACGTTTCGAAGACTCCAATTCTCCATGTATCAGAAACGAGTGCGCCTGTCGCATTTTGACTGCATTCTTCTACAGATGCAGAGTCTTTCCAAGCCGAAGCCGAAGCCTTTTGCAAGCCTAGACGAGAGAATGTAGAAGTAAGCCGTGGAGAAATGGTAACAGTTGCATTTTCACCACCTCCTCAGCATCCCTTCATCCTGGCGATGCATCACACCGCTGCCCAGTCAAGGTGGCCCATCCAGCCACGAGAAGATTTTCCCGTGCTCGTACAGCGTCAGCATTCTAAATTCCTAGCCCTAGAACTGGTGTGTGCACCAAGAGAGATTGACAGGCGCCAACGCCCACTATTGGCGCCCCGGCAGCCAACCTTCATTTCGCTTCATGGAAATCACACCTTTCCCCACGTCGCGTCCTGCTTGACACCCACGCTTCCACACGCTCTGGTCCTGACCTTCACACGCGTTTGACCGGGAACCTGTGGGAGTTGCTCAGGAGACTCCCCTACCTAGTGCCACGCTAT
>AJFL01000318.1:0-15809 GCA_000467735.1 Rhytidhysteron rufulum CBS 306.38
CGGCGGCTGCCGTGAAGGATGGTCCGGATCGCAACGGTATTCATGGTCGGGAAGAGAACCCTTGACATGTCTTCGTTATCCCGGCCTGACAAGACACTTCCATATACAACCTCAAGAGACTGAACGTAGGAAGCCAGGACTAAAGACCAAACCGTCTGGCCTAGTGTTTGCAAAGAAATACCATTCCTTTTGTTGAATGCAGAAATGGCACTCATATCGACACTACTACTGCATTCATCACGATGGATAGTAGGGTCTTCTGAGTGGTTGGTCTGCCGATGTGGGAAAGCGACACTCCTGGTACTCGACAGGTAATCTTTCCAGAATGCAGCTGCCTCTGTGCCGGACGTCGTTAGGACATCTTTCAGGATCCCCACATAATCTGGCCGTGGCTGGAAGTTGTTTGAGTAGGCACGATGAACATCTTCATGAAGAAGACCAAGAGACCATCCGTCATAAAGTGCGTGAGGAAGGGATAGAACTAGGAACGTCTGGTTTTGGCGTTGAAGACAGTGAACTTGAAATAGTGGCGTCGATGAATTGGTTGATGCGGCCTCTTTTGTGATACGCTCGAGGATATCTGGGGGAGCAAGTTCGTTGCCATTGATGTCGACGTCTGTCCAGAAACTGCTGGAGAATTTGTGTACGAGTTGCGCGAAGGAATACTCGATGTTTGGGTCATTCACTTCTATAAAGGAGGTGCGTAAGATGGGTGATGATTCCACAACCTTCTCCCAAGCAATCCGTAGCTTCTTGAGATCGGTATCAGGACTTAGCTTCAGAATGTCGTGATTGAAATATCTTGTCATGTTGGAGGAGAGCATCTCGGCGACCATGGCTTCTTGGAGTGGAGTCACTGGGAGAATGGATCCAACGGTATCCGGTACCCCCTCATTATTCCGAACAGTGCTTTCTAGTAAAATTTGCTGTGTTTGGAAGACGTGATCCGAGGACTCGGAACTTTTCTCTACTTCGACTTGAGATAGACGGTCAGCCATGTTCGCGATAGCCAGACCCCGTATGATATCACTGACGGTTAAATTGATACCTCTTCTCTTCAGTTTAGAAGAGAGTTTAATAGCGTCTATGCTATCAAGTCCTAATTCGAAGATTGAAGTAGAAGCATCAACATTGTGAACATCAACATCGGCTAATTTTGCAATCTCTTCTCGAATCTGGGACGTAGTCTCGGTCCAATTGAATTCATCAGCGCCTTCCAGAGGATCTGTGAGCGGCGTGGTCTTCCCCGTATAGGTGGTCTCGGTTGTAGTCTCAGATTCTTCAAGGATAGGATTCGGTATCATGGTATCTGGGTTTCCTAAGAGAGATTGCAGTGCAATTTCAAACTCGTCTAAGATTCTTGAAGATGTTTCCTCATCTGAAATATGGCCTTGGCACACAAGCGTAAGTTTTAGACTCTCGTTATGCTGTTCCACCTCAAATGCTAGGGGAAAATCAGCATAAGACTCATCACTGACTACACTCCAGATATCGTTATTTGCCCAGACATCTGTGTTCTCAGCAGCTTTTTGATACACAAACAAGGTATCAAATAAGGGTTCAGTAACCGCTCGTTTGCATGACTTCATAATGTCTCGGAGTGCAGTGTGTTGGTAGGGATGAGCCGACACGTTGAAACCGTGACATTTACGACTCAAGGACGTCCAGGTCTCGCAGTTCTGAACTTGACATTGGAAGGGTATAGAGTTGAATAAGGGACCGATGATACGATCAGCGCCCTCAAAATCAATGGATCTCCCTGATACGATCATTCCAACGGTTACCGCACCCTTGATATATTTGTGGAGAACTGCTACCCAGCAGGCTTGTGCAATGGCTTGGGGTGTTACGTTTAATCTACGCCTGACAGACTCGTAACTCGAAAGATTCGTGATTTCTCTGCTGAGAGTCGTCGAAGCTGCCTTCGAAGCTGTTGCTAAAAAGGGGAACGGTCGAAGTCTATCGTCCGATATATGGCTTCTCCAGAATTCCTGTGCATGTTCCATGCGCCGTAGTGGACCGTGTGCTAGCACGGTTTGAAAGGGTGGACCAGTGTCTCCTGTCCAGATGCCATGGTAGATGTCTGACACTGCTTTGAACACCATGGCTAAGCTGTTTCCATCATACAATCCATGGAAGATGTGGATTACTAGGTATCGTTGCTTGGAATCGGCTCCACAAACGATCTCAAAAGGTCGTTTTAGCAATGTTCGGTTCTCCTCCCACCATTTGGTTTGCATTTCTTGGAAGTAGAGATTCGTCTCGCGACCTTGTGGGATAGTTACGCTCTTCCAAGGTAATGGAACCTTTTTCTGTACGACTTGGACAAAGCTGTCTTCAGGATTACAGAAAACAGTTCGTAGGATTGGTGTCGCTGTGAAGAAGTGTTCCCATGAAGCCTGTAGTTTTATGGTGTCAATAACGTCTGCTAGCTCGAGGCGGAAGGCACTGAAGTAAAGGGGCTGGTCGCTTTCAAGGGAACGTGCAATCATGCCTTCCTGTAGAGGCGTGCATGGAGCAATAGCTTCGACATCGTCAGGCCGTAGTCCTAGCAACGTCGCCGCGGAACGTCTGTGTCGATGTTGAACCGCAGTGATCCATTGTTGGGCAGCAAGAACTGATGCTTTGTCTTCCCGATCGCCTTTTTCTTCCGAACTTAGCGCTTTGGCAAGACGATTTATCGAGGGACCTAAAAATTGGAGTCAACGATAGTAATGCAGCAAATCTCGAGCGAGCATACATTTCATAATCAGCGATGCCTTCACGCCACCAAACCCAGCTTCCTTCAACCTTCTCGAGAACCCAATAACAGAGACAGAATCCAAGCCTAATTCAAAGAAACTAGAAGTTCTTTCTACGTCTTTTGGTTCCACGTTCGCTACCACACAGAGCACATCCCGTATTTTCTCTTCTATGGATGTCCACTTTTCGCTGCGGGAACCTGGCAAGCCAGACAATAGCTGTAGGTCCGCTACTTGAAGCTCGCTGTATATTTCCTTTAATTTTCTTGCATCGGCTTTGTTGTTGGTTGAAAGCGGCATTGCTGTTAAGGCAACGAAATGCGTGGGTACCATATACATGGGGAGATGATCTTGACATTTCTCCTTTGCTGCTACAAGCTCTGAAGTCTGCTCTAGGATGATTTTTGATTCCTTGTTAGAAGGTGTTGACGTAGACGATGACCTAGTAACTACGAAGGCGACTAGTTGTTCTTTTTGCTGCTTGGGATGTTTGAGAACTAGAGTTGTGGCATCGAAGATGGAGGTATGAGCTTGTTTGATCACGGCGTTAATTTCGCCAATTTCTAAACGCTGACCTCGCAGTTTAACTTGGTCGTCGGCTCGGCCGAGGAAATCGAAAGTGTTGTCATGGAGGATGCGGACGAGATCACCCGTGCGATATACGCGCTCATCAAACCTCTGTAGATGCGGGAATCGTTCCTCAGTCAGTTCAGCACGATTGAGATAGCCCTTGCCAACAAGCTTGCCAGAGACGCAGAGTTCGCCTACTCCACCACGTAGAACAGGGATATCAGTATCAGGCTTCAAGACATAGGAGCCAACGTTATCGAATTGTGGGCCGATATTTGAAGGCTTGCCATTTGCCGGGACCCGTGTATACATAGTTACGCCGATGGTCGCTTCTGTTGGGCCATATCCGTTATAGATTACACCCTTCGGCCCCCAAACATCGAGGATCTCTTGTTTGAGCTGTTCGCCACCGGTGATGAAAACGCCTCTGGTAAGGCTGGGTACATCATCTGGATGTAGAATCCGAGCTAGACTAGGTGTGAGGTCAATATGCGTGATACCTAGTGTACGAATCGACGCAGCCAAGTCCTCAAAAATCAAGTCTCGAGGCGCGGATACTACGCGTATGCCAACAGACCAACTCCAGTATTGTTCTAAGACCGAGACATCGAAGTGGAAGGAGGCAAATTGGAGCCAGCGTGATGAGATATTCCAGTGGTTGGCGAAGAGTCGTTGGAAGGCCAACATGGCTTGAACGGCATTTTCGTGAGTGAGTTCGCAGCCTTTGGGTGTGCCAGTTGTACCAGAAGTGTAGAGACAATAGCTCCTATCCTGAGGGGAGATTTTGCGATCTAAGAGTGGTGGTTCGGGGGGTAAAGTGGATATGTCCACTACATCTAGATTAATTATTGGGACATCAACTGATTCTTCCATATCTCTGGACTGGGTTTTCGTTGAAAGAACCACAACAGCACCTGAATCTTTCGTTATGAAACTTCTGCGTGCACTGGGGGCAGTGGGGTCCAGTGCAACGAATGCACATCCGGCTTTGAGCACCCCTAGTATCGCAAACGAAGCTTCTGGACATTTGTCAAAACAGATGCCAATAAGTCCACCGACTTTGGCGCCTTGGTCCTGCAATAATCTTGCAACTTTATTGCCTATGATATCAAATTCTTTGTATGTCCAACAATGACTAGAATACTTCTGGTGTATTGTTGTGGCGAACTCTAATGCGATCCGATCAGGATATATTTCTGCGCTTTGTTCGACGAATTCGTGGAGGAGTTGGACGGTTGACGGTAGGGTGGGTTCTTTGGCCGAGGTTATGGAGTAGAGGGACGGATTGAATGCTTCAGGCATGTTGTCCTCAAAGATGACGTCGTTCAGAATACTATCAAATTGGTCTAGAATTATCGAGGCTTGCTCTTGGGGTACTACATGCGGGAGGAAAGTAAGACGGAATTGAAGATGATCGCCGGATGGTTCCATTTCGATGGAGATTGGGTACTATTCAAGATCAGCTGGTTTCATTGTCATGTCTCATATTCCTCACATCAACAGTTGCCTTCTCGTCTACTATCTTCCATAATTGGCTTTGTTCTTTCTGAGCATTTGGGATTTTCTGGAACGCAAACAAGGAATCGAAAACTTGTTCGCTCGGATATCCCATCAGTCGTTGGATTTCGTTCAGGGGGACGAACTGATGGGGTTGTACGGCGGCACTGAAAGACATAATTTCTTTCAATAATGATCGCGTGTCTTGGTCTGTCTTGCATACAAATGGTACAGTGGTGATACAGGGGAGGGAAACATTACTAGTCGCCTCAGACATGCGTCCAGAGAGGACCACCCCGCTGGTGATAGTCGACTCGCCGGTATAGGCAGATAGAAGTGTGGCCCAGCAAGCTATTCCGGCTGCTTGGAGAGTAATGTCGAATTTGCGGCATCCAGCATCAAGCTCGACCATCGATCTCGTACATATTTTTGAGACCATCATTGGAGAAGAAGACTCGTAACGAAGCGGCGTCATGTTGGGGAAACGCGTTGGGGTCAGGTTCTTGCCTACTTGTTGCCAAAAGTTGCGTCGCCCCGAGAGTTCAGTGTTGCTGAGTTGTATGATTTCTCCAAGTGCTGGTTCTAATTGTTGAGGTGACTGGATTGGTTCTCCATGATACGCGGAAGTAACGGCATTGAATATTTCTTGCAAGCTCTGCGCATCGTATAATGCATGAGAAATTGCCAAATGGAGGATTTTGGAGGAGTCACCCTCGACCAACAGGAGACGCCATTGAGGTTTTTCGAGGTGGCTTATGGCATGAAGTGCCGAGCGCTGAATCCAATCATCTACTTCAGGCGCAGAAAGATTGTTTCCGTTGGTTTGCTCAAAGGGGAGAGGCGAAGCTGGCACTGTATACTGTATCATGGCGAAAGATTGTTGGTCATCCGTGATATTCGTAAAACCAGTCCGCAACATGCGATATTCCTGCATGACCATTTGCCATGCCTCACGGAGCTGGGTATCATTCACATACTCCTTCAGTTCCAGTTGAAGGTAGTTGAAGTATACAGTGCCTTCGTTTTGAATGAACTGAGAAATGATGCCCCTTTGAAGTGGTGTACATGGTTGTATTGCCTCGATGTCGTCGGCCTTAAGCCCAAAGGTACGACAAATCTCCGGTTTATGCCTTCCCTCGAACGTCCCAAAGTCGTAGGGTGGTATCTTTGTCTGCTCATCATTCGCTGATTGCTGCAGATTGCTTGCGAGTTTAGAACAACTGGGGTTCTTCATCACATCTGCGGCAGCTACAATAAGTCCTTTCCTCCGCAATACTGCTGCAATTTGTACTGCACTAATGCTATCCAAACCTAGTTGATGGATAGTAGTGTCCCGGGAAATATGCTCTGGGGGCGTTTGCGAGAGGTTCGAGAACACAAGCTGGATTTCTTTCTCTGTAATTGTCCAGTCTTCCTCAACAGCGGGGGAAAGGTTTGCCTCGTCAAGATCCATTGTTGTTCGAAAGATATGGAGTAAGGCATTCTTGTCGACTTTACCGGCGCGGGATAAAGGAAGATGGTCGATGCATATGAAGACCTGAGGGATCATATATGTCGACAATTGCTTCTTTGCAGACTCTTGAGCATTTCGTTTGACTCTTGCCTCAACTTCGACATCTAGTGAAGACCCAGTGATTAAGAACGCTACAAGCTGTTCTTTGGCATCTGCTGCTTTCTTGAATATTTGGGTAGATACAGCGGTTAATTCCTTGTCCGACTTCTGTAAATTATAGTTGATTTCACCTAATTCAACTCTGAGACCACGTATCTTTACTTGGTCATCTGTGCGGCCGACAAATTCGAAGTCGCCGTTAGATAACATCCGGACCAGGTCACCGCTCTTATAGAATCTCTGGCCATTCGTATGAATGAATCGTGACCCAGTAAGTTCATCATTACCATAATAACCCCTAGCAACTTGGGAGCCTCCAATATGTAGTTCTCCGACGCCAAGAATTGGCACAGTGCATCCACCATCTTTTGGCAACACGGTGAAGCTAGTAGTTGGGAATGGTTTCCCGATTACTGTTGTTTTCACGTCACTTTTGACGGGGAGAATAGTACAACAGAATGCAGCTTCAGTAGGCCCGTAGGAATTGACACAATGCCCTTCCCACTCCTGGATGATTTCTGGTCGCATGGGTTCACCTATACAATAGAGGCATTCGACATTCGGAACCGTTTGTCTTGGAAGACCAGCAGCTATAGATGGGGTCAAATCCAGAAGGGTGATGTCCATTGTGTTGATGATGTCGGTGAGGTTGTCTAACATAATGGCTTGATTGGCGGCACAGAGGCAAAATCCGAAAGACCAAGCTAGGAAGCAGTCGTAGTAACACATATCGAAGGTAATAGCGGCATACTGTAGTAGCCTTGAATTTTGTGTCCAGGGTATCAGGCTCCTTGAGCTCTCGATAGTTTGAATGGGACTATGATGTTCCATGCTGACTGCCTTTGGTCGACCAGTGGAACCCGAAGTATATAGGCAGTATGCCAGATTTGCTGGATTTAGATTAGGTATTACAGGTTTATCCGTTGGATAACTTTGTAGTGCGGTGACATCGATAGCTTTGACATCAGGACACCACTCTATAGAGGTATCGTTCGAGTAAAGGACTATCTTTGCTCCGGTTTCGGATAGCATAAATCTTTTGCGATCTTCTGGTAGATCCGGGTGGAAAGGTGCAAAAGCTACACCCGCCTTGAGAGTTCCAAGGATGCTGGCATAATATTCCGGGCTTTTCTCAATGCAAATGGGCACAATGTCTTCAACATTGATCCCGTGAGCCACTAGAGCATGAGCGATTTGATTTGCTTTCTGTTCCAATTGGTAGAAGGTCCATACGGTGCGGTTACCATCATCATGCTTAAAGTCTAGGGCGGGTATATCCGGAGATGTAGATACATTATGCTCGAATGCTGAGTGGAGGAAAGAGCCTGTCGGGGTCTCGAAGGGATGTGACTGCAGGTTTGAGTTGGACAAAAGGTGTGATGGAAGACGAACAGTGTCTGTAGCACTTGATTGTGGATATTTAACGTTGGCAGCAAGTGTATAATTGAATGTCTCGGTAATCAATTCTGCATCTTGATGGGAAATTAGGGACCTAACGGCTGTTAGTATAGGAGCCCGCAAGTCATTGCCTGACTTACTGATCATAATAGAGAGTCATCTTTAGGACATTTCTCGTCGTCTCTTGCGAGATCTCACAGACAACTGGGACCTAATTGCGACTAGTTAGCATGCAAACATACGGCAAAGAATACAACCCAACTCACATCCATATCTCCCGAATCTTCCTTCAATGTCCAAATCGTCTCGTCAAGGCCATCGCTGGGTTGTTGTAGAATAAAAAGAGTGTCGAACAAACGGCCACCTCCGGGCAAGATCTTCGCCTGAATACGTCTGAGTGGCGTTAATTGAAATGGACTGGACTTGATGTTGAACTCGTGGAGAGCTTGAGTAAGATCCAAAGTACTATCCCTTGGTCGAAGCTGTACGCGTACTGGTATTGTATTGAAACATGGAGCAACGAGACGTTGGAGATCATCCAATGGTAATGTACGTCCGCTCGTTACATTGCCAAAGCATATGTCAGCCTCCCCAACGTAGCAATGAAGGAGCCTCGCCCAAACGGCCTGAGTTACAGAGAGCAATGAGACAGATGATTGCTTGCACACATCTAGAACCTCTCCCAGGGGTGTTTGAAGTATGAGTGAAGTCGATGAATAGTAAGAAGTTCCCTTCGTAGATACATGTTTTCTCCCAGTGATGCCAGGGAAGAAGGACGGCTCGAAGTCTGCTAATGACATCCCCCAAAATTGATCGGCTTCATCGAAATTCTGTGAAACCATATGGGCTAGGTATGGTTCATAAGCGACTGGCGAAGGCAAATTAGCTCCTTTGTATACCTGCTCAATCTCTTGGAGTAACTGTGAAATCGCCACGCCATCATAGACGGCATGGTGGCACGCAAACAACAGTGCGGTAGAGCTACTCGTATTGAACACTGCGAGCCGAACAGGAGGCTGATAGTGGTCCGAGAAAGAAGGCAAAATAGATTGGAGGTAATGTTCCATATCGCTCGTTAATTTGTCAGATTTGACCTGTACTTCGTCCCATGGAAGAGTGCCGTACGGTATGACCACTTGAGCAAATGCAAAGGTTGGATCATCAGTCGGGACGAAACAGGTTCGAAGGATGTCGTGCCGTTTGAACATGACTTCCCAGGATTTCCGCAGGTGATAAACATCTCCGTTCACACCAAACACCATTTTGTTACAGTACGTAAATGTATTGTTCGCGGGAATGCTAGACAGCATAGCCTCCTGCAATGCCGTGCATGGTAATATCTTTTCGACGAGCTGATCTTTTGTTTGGAAATCTGAACGGATCTGGGGAAAGCTCGCTTTCCTTAAGAAGTGGTCAAGCCTTGAGACTTCTGGGCTCTGAACCTTAGCCGTAGGTTCTTGAATCTTCGATGATAATTGTGAGATTGTTGGATTTTGGAGGATAACAGAGACCGGAACATTGGCAACACCGGCATTCCTCAAAAGAGTGGAGAAGGTAATGGCGGATATAGAATCCAAGCCTAAGCTAAAGAAGGAGGTTTGTCGATGGACCTCTTCTTTGGGAATTTCAATGGCTTTGGAAAGTATAGTAGCGAGTTGCAACTCGGATTCTGACATCTCACCAGATACACCATTGGAATTATGCCTAGCTGTCAATTCCAGGTATCTCTGTGGCAGTCCTTGAGAGGTCGCTACTAACAGACGCTTGTCAATTTTGCCTTGACTGGTCATCGGTATTTGAGAGATTGGGATCAGATTTGTGGGGATCATGTACACAGGCAACCTGGAAACCAAGACCTCGAATATTTCAGATATTCCTGAAACATGGTTCTCGGGTAGCAGAGCCTCGAAGTTCTCCGTGTTGGATGTAAATGGAACCCAGAATGCTATCAATGTTTGTGATACGCCTGGACGACCAATAAGAATACAGGCACAATCACGTACATCTTCGCAATCAAGAATGCAAGAGTTGATTTCTCCAAGCTCAACTCTTTGGCCCCTAATCTTAACTTGATCGTCCTCACGTCCAGTGAAGAGGATGAAGTCGTCGGGTAGGAGTAGCCCAAGATCACCTGAGCGATAGATGCGGCCATAGGTAGGATGCTCTATGAACTTCCGAGCTGTCAGTTCAGGCATATTGAGGTACCCACGGCAAACTTGATCGCCACCAAAGCAAAGCTCGCCAATCCCTCCACGGAGAACTATCTCGTCACCCCCAGGGCGAAGAACAATGGCCGATGTATTTCTGAAGGGCGGGCCGATGTTATTAATCAAGTGTTCAGTGGTAACCGATGGATTGACGGTACAAATATTGGTAGTCTCTGAAGGACCATAACCTAACAGGATATCAACACAGCTGCTCATGGGGTCTTCTAAATGTGCTCACCTTGAAATAAACCATTTCCAGCCCATTGCCGTCTAACATGTTCAGTCACAGCCTCGCCGGCAGTGACGAGAAATTTTACATTCGGGACATGTGATGGATCGATCAACGCAGCAACAGTGGGCGTGAGACTCAGATGAGTGACTTCTAGCTTGTTGATAGCATGCTCGAGATCGTAAAAGAGATCGTCTTTGGTGGCTGTGCATAAGCACATACCAGAGTACCAAGTAAAGAAAATTTCGAACACGGATACGTCGAAAGCTTGTGAGCATGACTGGAGTAGCCGCGATCCTTCGGAAACGGGATACAGTTCATGGAGTACGCGCATATTGCTCATGAGATTATCCTGGGTCACCAAAACTCCCTTGGGGGTTCCAGTGCTGCCAGACGTGAAGACAGCGTATGACAACTTGGACCCATGAAACTCGACCTCGAGATTTCCAGTGGGAAATTTTCGCAAGTCACAATGATCCACATCCATAATCTCGCAGACTCCTGACTGGCGCAGAGGCCCCGAGAATGTACTTTCACTCATGCACATCCTCACATCTGCATCTCTCAGTATTCTTGTGATCCTTTCAAGAGGCGTATCAGGTGTTATTGGTAGATAGCCCAAGCCAAGTTTGGCGGTTGCGAGGATGGAAACATAGAGGTTGACAGACTTATCCATAATTACGCCAATCAATTCTTTGAATTCAAGCCCAGTTTCGAGTAGCGCATAGGCAAGTTGATTGGCACGGGCATTCAGAGCAGCATACGAGATTCGTTCTTTCTCCGCCATCAATCCTTCGGAGATTGTGCCAACGATAACAGCGGGCTCTGTAGGCCTTTCTTGAGCCCATTTCTCCACTGGGCGAGCAGGTCCATAGTCAGTAAGTGCCTGTTGGGGATGAGGATTGGCAATGGAGAGGCTATGCGGGGAAAAGCAGCCATCGATATCACCAATCTGGGTGTCAAACGAGTTGATATGGTTCATAAACTGGACTACCTCGTCCAGCTGTCTCACCAAGGTCTTGACTTGGCTTTCCGGAAATACAGAGGGGTCGTACGTCATTTTGTATTGAATGTGATCTTCATGTGGTTCGAATTCCATGGTAAGCTTGAATTCAAGGTCGTCCGCTCCGTCAACTATCCTCGCTATAGATTCCTTGTTCTCGCGACTTGTTAATGATTCTTGCCAGACAAATAATACGTCAAATAGGGCCGATCCCGGATGCAAACCACAGGATTTCTTGATGTCTCGTAGGGGCACATTGGAGTGCTTTAGCATTGTGCGATTCGCGTTGTGAATGCTAGTCAGAAGAGTTTCGAGGGATTCGTCCCTTTCAAGTTGAATTCGGATCGGAAGAGACGCGATGCAAGGACCAAGAATCTCCTCTATGCCGGTGACTGGTATTGTCCTTCCTGAAGTGACTGTCCCAAAGACTACATCTGTGGATGCTAGGTAGGAGCTAAGTAAATAAGCAAGGCCTGCTTGAAAGAAAACTTGAGGGCTTATTGTGAGCGCTTGAGCCCGACCGTGTAGGATATCCATATTAACGCTAGAAACTCCTGAGAGATGGTGTAGCCTGCTACTGGGAACAACCCTACCATTGAAGTTGGGAAGGGGTGTTGATTGATAGTCTTGCAGTATACCCTTCCAATACTGATTGGAAATCTTAAGTTCTCCACGATCTCGAATGGTGGAGTGATATCGGACGATCTCTCGGAATTGTGGTCGAGGTGGTAATAATGTGGAGTTTTCAATGTTGTTCAGCTCTTGCAAAAGGAGGTCAAACGACCAGCCATCATAAAGCGCGTGGAAAATTTGGAAGAGGACCCGCGGCCTACCTAAAGAGGTATTGACTTGAATAACCAGAGGGTGAAGCAAGGATATCGTTGATCCAAGCGTATACTCGCGAGAGAAAGTGTCTACTTTTGTGATCTGAGAATCATCCAAACCCTGCCAAACAAGTTGTACAAAAGAGGCTGTAGACGATGGTACTGTGCAAAACCCGGAGCGTAGGATTTCATTTCTAGCCACTGCCAATTTCAGTGACTTCTCAATCTCCTCAAACGTGTATGAGGCGGAGTATTCGATCTCCACCCAGTTGCAATAAGCACTCGGTCGCGCTATGGACTCGGCCAGTATTGCCTCCTGTAAGGGAGTACACGGAATGACATCAACTAGCTGTGACTGCTGAGATTGAACATCAGGAACTCCCAGAGCCACATTTAGAAGATGATCATCCGGAGTTCCAGCTGAGCTAGAAGGACTGGACGTCCCGGACTCTACGCTCATTATGCATAGGGAGCGTAAATCTTCGCAGGTGTTGGCGGAGAGGACATCAACTGCTCCCACCAAGTATCCGGATTTCCTTAAAAGGGAAGATGTTCGAATAGCACGTAGGGAGTCCAGGCCGACAGAAGCGAGGATTGTTTCGGAGGATACCCTGCGGCCTAGCACACTTCTTACAATGTTGAGAACCGAAACATCACTATCATCATCACCTCTTTCTTCGGGTTCGTCTGAACCAACCATCTTGCGGTTATATTGTTCTTTCAGAGCATTCTTGTCAACTTTTCCTGATGGAAGTTGTGGCATCCTTGGGAGGAAGAACACATCTGACGGAACCATATAACCAGGAAGCCATCGTTTACAGGCATCTACTACAATGTCTTGGGAGACTTCCTGAGCTTCGCTGGCGCAGAATGCAACTAATGCATCGTCGATGATAATCACAGTCACGCTACGGCACCCCTGAACATTGGAGATGGCCTTCTCTATTTCTCCGAGCTCAATTCGTTGGCCACGGAATTTGACCTGCCCAGAAATAATACGGCCTAGACATTCAATCGATCCGTCCGATACGAACTTTGCTTTGTCCCCTGTTCGATATAGATATCCGAAATCCGGATGTTGAACGAAAGCAGCAGCCGTGAGCTCTGGACGATTCAAATATTCTCTTGCAATTTGCGGTCCACCAAGTACCAATTCTCCCACATGGCCCATTGGTAGTACTTCTAGATGGTCCGAAGGTGTCTGCTCCGCGACGGGCGAAGCAATGAATGTGGATACAGTATCCAGGGGGAACCCGATATTTCCAACGGAAGAAGTGGTCTGGAAATTGGGCTGCAGGGTACAGTGTATCGCAGCTTCCGTAGGGCCATACATGCCCCAGAGAATGCTTTCTCTCTCCGAGTTTCCGCCAAATTCATCTACAATCGACCGCGTTAGCATCTCCCCTATGGTGAGGAGCAGTCTCAATCCTGGGACACTATTTCGTCCATTAAGTAAGTTGTCCACAGCTGTAGGCGTGAGCTCAGCGGCATCAACGTTTAGTTTCCCAATTATTCCTGGCAAATCGTTAAGCATATGTGGACGACTACAGCCGGCAAGCGTTCTGCCCCTGAATAGAGGGAAAAATATTTCAAATATAGATACATCGAAAGTTGGAGCGGCAAATTGGAGAAAACGAGAAAAGTGTGGCATGTGTCGGTCGTGAGCAAGTAAACTTTGCGTCACGGCCAAATGGGATATGCTGACCGCTTTGGGCACGCCTGTGGAGCCAGATGTATACAGTACATAAGCCAGATCATCTGGGCAGACGTGAACTTCGGAGAGACTGCATTCGCTTGGGGTTTTGGTCAGCTCATGGTCAACTAGCAAAACTTTTACGTCTTCTAGAGGCAGGTTGAACTGGACGTCAGACGCGGTGATCAGTAGTGTGGCAGATACATCTTTCAGGATGAATCTGAGACGGTCTTCTGGCGCATCCAAACCCAAAGGACAAAATGCAGCCCCGGCTTTCAGGATGGCCAGGAGTGCAATGTAAAGCTCTGGGGACTGTGGTAGATATACCGGGACCACCAGAGGCTCACGATTCAACTCGGAGATTGATTGGCGAATGCTGCAAGCGAGGCGATCGCTCAGTGCATGTAAAGTCTCATAGGAGATGCCTTTCGTCCGACTCCCATTTTCCAGGAAGTCGATGGCACATTTTACCGCATCAGGGGGCGCGACCAGTTCATGGAGGAGCCGCGGACCGTCGAGCAGCGATGGAGATGCGTTCAAGATGGACAATGGAGACCCCTGCTCGGATGACATTTCGCGGGGAACTGAGATGGATGATAGCGCAGTCTGTTGCGGAGAAGGATTGCGCAGCTGCAGCGGGTGCTCCGTAGTTGCGCAGCAACCTGCAAAGGGGTCAGCACTCTGGACTCGTCCATGTTCTTCGCTTATCGGAAGGTAGCCTAGGAGAGAAAGGAATGACGATGACGATAACGATAACGATGGGCGCAGGTGGTTTGCTCCGAAGAGAGAGTTGGTGATGATGCGGGAGGAGGAAGAGCGGCCACGCATGCGATGAAGCGACTGACCTGGAGTGGTTTGTCTGTCTGGTGGTGCGTCTCCGTCCGTCGTCTTCCTTGTCGTTGTTGTCGTCGTCGTTCGTTCTCGTTCTCGTTCTCGTTCTCGTCGTCGTCGTCGTCGTCGTCGTCGTCGTCACTACTGCGGATGTCCTACAGCGACTAGCGTAGTATCTGGAGCAGTGAATTGGGCAGCGTTCTGGCGGTGCCAAGGCATAGATGGCCGATGCGTCTGTTTGCGAACGGGGTCACTGCTAGAGGGGATAGTTGGTGGTGTTGATGGCAAGACAAGACACGACGGTTGACGGGGCAGAGATGGCCGATGCAATGATGCTGCAGGATAAATGGATCAGGAGAGTCACTCGGTGGTTCTTGGGGCGGGCATCTCAGCGGAAAGTCTAAATCAGCAAACGGGGGAAATGTCTAGGCATCATCCATCGATATCTGCAACGGCGTGCGGGCTACTTGGGAATGACTGGGTGACTCGTCGCAACAACCCCGTTCACGAAGGGGCACACCAGCGCGGGAGGGGGCCCAGAAGTGGCGACAGCGACAGCCAGCAGCCGGAGGAGGTCGAAGGGGGTGTGAAAGGCCAGTGTAAGGCGCCGTTGCCCGTGCAAGCGACATGGTGGGCGGGCAGCGGCAGCGGCAGCGTGGAACTGGAACTGGATTGGATGCCCCACGTCGGGCTGATTCTGCTCTGCTGCTAGAGGGAACGCGTTGCTCTGGTGGGCATCGAAATTTTCTTCTCTCTTGGTCTGGCAGCGCGCGTTGGAAGCTCACAAGACAAGGAAGAACAGGAGAGTTCGTTCGATTTTAGTCCCATCCCACCCGATGTCGGACATGGCTAGAGCCAGCAGGGAAGCTGGTCAAGAGTGGCAGTATTCTCCCACTCTGCTTCGCATGCCACCAGCCAGAAGCGTCATCGACCGCGCTGCTTTCTCGGATCTGCGCCATTTATCAGACAATCAGATTAAATCTCTGCCCTGCCAAGCGCCAATCGCCGTCTGCGCCCAAGACCGACAAGACCCGCTACCGCAGGGGAACCTCTCGAGGTCCATCTCAAGCTCCCTCGGACTGCTGGTGACATCGCTTCCAAGGTTCCTTCGCTCCCATCGCTGCTCTTGTCCCGTCCCATGATGCGCCGGTAGTAGCCAGCCTCCCCCTCCCTGCCCTGCCCTGCCCTGCCCTGCCCTGCCCTG
>AJFL01000322.1:0-14517 GCA_000467735.1 Rhytidhysteron rufulum CBS 306.38
TCATCATCATCATCCTCCTCCTCCTCCTCCTCTTCAAGAATGTTATCATCCTGCTCAGGTATTTCTCCAAGGTATGGTAAAGTCGCGACTTCCTCCGTGATTATCTTCTCATCTACTAGCTTCTTGAGCTCTTCTTCAAGAACCTTTTTGACTTCTAGCGCATCAACATATGCTTGTGAGCTAGCTCGGTTGTAGACTTGCGCATTGTGAGGAACGAGAGCGAAGTCCCTTACGAATTCGGAGAAATCTTTGTATTCTTTTTGGTGAACTTTGCTTTTGATTGTGCTCAAGGCCATAGGCTCTTTAATAACATCGTAATAGTCAGGAACAGATCGCTTGTTGACTTTGCGGTGGAAGAGTTTCGTAGGGTCGTAGCCACTTTAAGGGTCCGTTAGCTTTCTGCATTGAAGCAGAGTAAACATCACACCCGAATAACTTACTCTTCCATCCGATGATCATAGACAGTCTTCAGGACATTCTGCATTGCGGTCCATTGCTCCTCGGTCACATTGGAGGTTGCGCCATCGGTGTTGGTTTCGGTGGTTGGGACAGGTGTCGAACTAGGTGCGCGCGCACTCGCCATAATTACGGATATCGCTCGGAGCGCTGAACTTCGGAAGGTCGTTGATGTTGCAATCGCATGGAATCGCGATTCTCCCAGAATGCGCGCGTCGATTGCGATGCTGGGAAGGTGAATGTCTCTAAGTCGCGCTTGCTCGCTCAGGGTTCGGAAGAACAAATCGCCATGGGAAGCACGGGCCACAGATCTTGTACCTTAAAGCTTGGCATATGCGCTGACGTAATGACGACCTCGGTGAACCAGTGCTTCACTCGACACTCTTCTAGCACATTCACTACCAAGGTACTCCACCTGTCATCTTTCTCTTGCCAGATTTCAGACATCCGTTTGCCAAAAACACAACGCTCCAACGCCATCACCGTCCCAACACGAAGCGCAAACAGTGCCATAAATTCATCTACAAAAACTGCCCCACTCGCTACCCAGTACTCGCTTTCCCTCGCCCACGGTAAACACCACAATGCGTATCCGATTACGGTCACCTAACGGTGTCTCTACGCTCAATCTCGCGGACGATGCCACAATATCTGATCTCCTCTCTGGCATATCAAATAACACCACATTACCACTCTTCGACTTGAAATGGGGATACCCGCCACAACCCATAGACCCCGCACTATACGGGCTTTCAACAAAGATAAGCGATACAGATTTAAAGTTAAACGGTGAACAACTCATTGTCATCGCCAAAGAGACCGGTGACCAGAGTGCGCAACTCTCACAAGGCAGTTCCAGCTCTGTGCCATCTTCACAGTCCGCTCCCTCCCAACAAGCCGAGCAACCGCTCTCATTATCGCGTAAAGAAAATACTGTAGAGACAGATCCACCCGAAATACCGTTCCCCTCTCGAGCCGCCACTGTTGTACTCCGCGTTATGCCCGATGACAATAGCTGTCTCTTCCGCGCTCTTGGTAGTGCATTGCTTACCGGTGACTTGGACTCGATGACTGAGTTGCGCTCAATCGTCGCACAAGGCATACAAGCCGACCCGGAGCGGTATTCCGAGGCCGTTTTAGAAAAGAAGCCTGACGCATACTGCGAATGGATACAGAACCCAAATTCCTGGGGTGGCGCCGTTGAAATAGGGATAATCGCCCAGCACTTTGGTGTCGAGGTCTGCAGTATAAATGTCCAGGATGTGCGCGTGGATCGGTTTAATGAACCGCAGAGTGGAGAGGCCCCGCGACTGAGAATCATTCTAGTATACTCGGGCATTCACTACGACACCATTGCATTAAGTCCATCAAGTCCACCACATACCAAGGCGGACATGGACGCAGAATTCGATTTGAAACAATTCGAAGGAACAGACGATGAGATTGTCCAGGCAGCCAGAGAGCTCTGCAAAGAGCTACAGAAAAGACATTACTACACGGACACGCAAAAGTTCGAAATCAAATGTAACGTCTGCGGATGGAAAGGCAAAGGAGAGAAAAGCGCCGTAGAACACGCCCAGAAGACCAGTCACATGGATTTCGGAGAAGCTGGTTAGAAGGACGGCTTTGCCCTAAGCCCTGACAATTTTATTTTTTTCTAACGCAAATAGAAGCGTGCATTTTCTTCTTCGATAGATGTACATACGAATGACAGAAAACGATTTCCACATCTGTACAAAAAGAACGTGCATATAGAATATAATCTGGAAGATAAACTCGAACTAGAGATCTAAATCCACCAATTATATATATGATACGAGAAAAGGGTGTACCAAGCAAAGGAAAGAACCAAAATAATAACAAGGCTAAGATACGCCACCCATGCATGCACGCACCAAAGAACCTCACACCACCCATTATCTACAACCCCTCCCTCCCTCTGCTCGGCGTGATCACCCCCGGTTTCTCGGTATGAGTGGCAACCATCAAAACACTTGTCGAACTCTCTCCGCCGTTGTCCATACTCATACCTAACATCCTTCTTGCTAGTTCCTTCTGTCCATTTCCTACTGGGCTTTCTGCGGATCCACGACGACCGACCTCGTCATTCGTATCCGTGATCTCTATGGGTGGAGGTTGTAGCCATGGCACACTTACACATCGCTTTACGAGGCGCGTGGTGGTTTCATCAACAGGGGCAAAGTGGACACCGTTCATGATGAGGAGGTGAAGAATCCTGAGAATGTCGTCGCGTTTGTAGTGAGGCGGTTTGCTGATTTGGCTATTGCATAAGATGGGGTAGAGAACTCTTAGATATGTATGTTTTAGAGCGTTAGCCCCGGGAGAATCACTGGGGAGGTCCATGAGATTTCGTAGTATGACATCGATGAGGACGTGGAGGTCGTTGGTGTAAAAGTATTCCGCTGTGGAGGAGTTGCCAAAGATTAGATAAAGAACCTTGAGGATGAGGAGTTGGAGGGAGGTTTCAGATTCTCGGTTTAATAGCAATATGAGATTGCAACCGAAAGTTTTGTAGGTTGTACCATGGGTGGAAAGAACTTTGATCACGCGGTTAGTGATTGGGGGCCGTTTGGATTGGTGGGTCGATGCAACGAGGTATTGCTCGTTCAGAACCAACTGCGATATCGTGAGTATTTATCTAAGAATTTGGTGGGAGACATACTAGAACACGGATTATGGGGTAATGGTAGGGATCGTCGGCGTCATCTGAGACTTCCTCTATAATTTGAAAAAGGTGGAGTATGAAAGCATCGTTTACGGAGGCTGAATGGCTCAACATTAGCCCTGGCTGTCCTTCTCATGCGTTAACACGATTCATCACTCACTTAGATCCTCCCAGCTCAGCCGTTGTATTCGCGAAGACTCATACATGAGTTCTAAAAGTAGTTGGTGTAACCTGGGATCTTCCTGGACCTCAGGGTTTTGTACCAGTTCAACCAGACGAGGAAACGTTCCCTCCGCCTGCATCATCTCGAATGTAACATCGTTGTTCCGGCCATCGTAAAGAAGGAAGACTGCGACGATATGGATGGTGGGGTTGTCGTCCTCCTGCTCAGTACGTTAGTTTTGGACCGGCGACAAAGGCTACAGGGCAAGATCATACCTGTAGAAGACAATATACGAACTGCCTTCGAACATATTCTTTATGCGACTTGAAAAGATCGCCCTCGAGGAGGCGGAAACAGCATTTGGCGATGCTGTACTCGGTCTGCAAGTACTCGCCTACTCAAGGTCAATATAACGATCGAGACATGGCCAAGGTCATTCCTACTCTTGTAATTTGTGGTAAGGCTCAGGTACTGGCGCAGGGAGTTGTCTATGAGTTCGTGCTCGGAACAGCGTGTGGAAACAATCTCGTCGAGCTCTACCGCCCTTTTTAGTCGTTGAATAAATACGGATTGTGGGGCATCGAGAGTATTTACCATCCCAGAATTGCTCCTCATTGTCGAGATTGTACGACACCTCAAACGCCATGCTGAGGTCGCCGGGCATACAGCAGAGGCATGGTCTGCGGTAGTGCGTCCGGAAGTCTTATTGCGTAGTATGGTGGGGGTGTTTTGCTGGTCAAGATTTACGTGTTAGAGGTACTCCCTGCAAGGAAAGGAAGGACGAGCACGAGGCGACTTCGGGGCAACCACCTGGGCACCCCTGTCCTTGAATAAATGGCACGGGGGTCGAGATTTAGCCCTGCGCCCCTCCAACGTTCACAACGTCTGAGGCTGATGCGTGCACATGATGCATCTGATATGCGGCTGTGGCATCTTCATTATCTTTGGTGTTCCGCCTATCAACATTGCTACACAAAATTTGGTGCAGCTACCCGGGAGGGCCACTCTCCGTCCCCTTTTTTCAGGGACTGAGAGCTGGATATCACTATTTAAAACGCCTTGAATGCCCCTAGAAACTCCTCTCTAATGCTGCCAAAAAAAAACTCCAAAAAATATCCGGCTTAGGGGAACCCAAAGCCACCGGGAAACTGGAAGCCTCCACCTCCCTGCTGGAATTTAAACGAGCCTCCTCCACCAGGAAAGCCTTGACCAGGTCCTTGTCGGAAGAAGAATTGCTGGCCACCTTGACCGAATCCAAACGGTGAGCCTTGTTGGAAGGGGCTCCCTTGCTGTTCAGGGTTGTTGGGGTCATCGCCATTGTCAAATCGATGTTTGAGTTCAGGATCGCTGAGAACTTCATACGCTTCGTTGATAGCGGCCATCTTCGTCTGTGCTTCTTCGGCGGAGATGCCTTGTTGCGAAGCCTTGTCAGGGTGAAACTGCTTGGTGAGCTGTCGATAGGCTTTCTTAATCTGCCTCTCATCAGCATCACGGCTTACACCAAGAACCTTATAATAGTCCTTTTGCTTCGACCGCTTCAAAAGAGTGTGCGCTTTCTGTAGAAGTTCCTGGATCTTGCCGTTCTGAGGATGATGTTCCTTTGCCGCATCTAAAGTGCGGATGGCAGCTTCGAAGTCGTCCGCATCGAGTTGTCTTTGCGCCTCTGAAAGTAAACCGTGTAAGGAAGTTGGGTTCAATTTCAATGCTTCAGCACAATATGTTGCTGATTTCTTGTTGTTCATCTGTTCATGTTAGTTTAGCCCAGCACGATGATGTAGAACTACAAACCTCGGCGAATGCTTCACAGGTCATTTCAACCAGACTGGCATATAGGCCTTCCGGGGCATTCTGGTGTACGTAACCCAACTCCAGAAGCTCCTTAACGTCATCCTTTATTTCCTGTAACAGACCAGGCTCATCGCCCTTTGGAACAAGTAACTTGGTCGTCCCTACGAATTGTCGCTTCTCGAATAGTTGTTTTACCTTCTTTAGCTGCTTCTCGATGTATTTTTCTTTTTTCATGAGTTTCATGCAGGTTTTGGAATCGGGATCCGAATGAAGGCATTTCCGGATTTGCGCCAGACCCTTCTCCGTCTCTCCCAGGGAGTAAAACGTCATGGCTGAAATCTGTAGATGAGGCTGAATATTGCCCGATGCAATCTGCAGAAGATGCTGCAAATCGCTGACACCTTCCATGACCTCTCCCCTTTCGAACCGGCACTGAGACCTGAGTTTTCGAATATCGTACGCTGCACCTGCAACCATGATTGCGACTCCGGCTTGAGCTACACAAGCTTCCCAGTCTCCCTTTGCAGCAGCCTCAGTAGCCAAAACTGCTGCTCCCTGCGCTTCTTCTAGCTGGGCGACCTCTTCTCCGCCACTCTTTCCGGCAGCTTCATAATCTTTTCTTGCACCCGCCCAATCGGCCTTCCTGCCTTTGATCTTTGCTCGTTGTACCAATGCCCCCTCGAAGCCGGGCTTAATTTCCAAGACTTTGTCAAAGTCATTCTGAGCTTGCGCAGTCCTTCCTAGGGACAGGTAGGCAGCGCCGCGTTTGAATAGAGTGAGATAGTTCTTGGGATCGCGCGCGATGGCGACATCGAAATAAGTGAGGGCTTCTTGAGAGCTTCCGGAGGCAAGACGAATGTTTGCGGTCTTGATCAGTTGCGACACAGGTATGTCGGCAGGTATATCGGCGGCGGACAATGCAAGACTGAGGGGAGCGTTCGCAAGGAACACGGCGCCAATGGCCAGAGGACCAAGCGGAAAAATCATTGCGCAAAAGATGGATGGTTCGAGAAAAGGACTACAGCATTAGAGAGTGGAATGCGAGACTGAGGAGTCGGACATGGAAGAAGAGGAGGGTGGCGCGGAGCAATCAATATATAAATAAAGGGTGCTGAAGTGGACAGTTGTCTTTGAAAGATGGCCTCCAAGTTCACCGCTGGCCCGTGCTGCTGAAGTAAACGCGGGCAGAACTGTCGAGGGTGCGAGGGTCTTGCCCAGATGCTAGCTAGGCAGGGATGCCCCTAGTCGTGAACCCCCGTCTGGCTGCCATGACGCGCCGCTTGATCGTGGAGGACGTCGCCTTGCTGTGCTGCTGATCGCCATCCCATCTGGAGTGCAGCCCGCCTTCATGTCCCACCAGCCCCTTCTCTCCGCATGCCGTCTGACTCTCTATAATCCATAGCCCTGACGCGAAATTTATAAGGGCCCGCCTATCTCCGTCGACTGCTCTCCTCCGCATCTCTATCTCCATCATCATGGCTCCTCTCCGCCTCCGCATCGACGGCCGCATATTTCGAGATCCTGAAAACCGAGAAGTCACTTTACATGGCATCAACACCGCAGCAGATGCAAAATTCCCAACCAATCCAGACCAGCCCTCTCATATTCCGGATAAGTTCTTCGAGGGTGACAATGTCTCCTTCGTCGGTCGGCCCTTTCCGCTAGAGGAAGCCCATGTCCACTTTGCTCGTTTGAAGAGGTGGGGATACAATACAATCAGATACATCTTTACCTGGGAAGCCATAGAGCATGCTGGACCCGGCCGATACGATGAGGAATGGATAGAGTTCACCATCAAGATGCTCCGCATTGCAAAGGAATACGGGTTCTATATTTTCATGGATCCTCACCAGGACGTGGTATGGTCCAACATCCCCTAACAAATGTCTTGTGGTGATCTGACGTAGCGTAGTGGTCTAGGTTCTCTGGAGGTTCAGGAGCACCAATGTGGACATTGTACGCCTGTGGACTGGACCCCAAATCATTCGCCGTCACTGAAGCCGCCCTCGTTCAAAACACCTACCCAGAACCTGACAAGTATCCAAAGATGATTTGGGCCACCAATTATACTCGACTGGTCTGCCAGGTTATGTTCACACTCTTCTTCGGCGGAAAAGATTTCGCCCCCAAGGCCATCATAGACGGGAAAAATATTCAGGATTACCTAGAAGACCATTTCATTGCCGCAGTTGGTCACCTGGCGAAGCGTATCAAAGAAGCTGGAGATCTGGAGCACGACCCAATTGTAGGATGGGAGAGTCTCAACGAACCCAATCGAGGACTGATCAGTTATCCGGACGTGTCTATCACCCCACCAGAGCAGAAATTGAAGAAGGGCACAAGTCCAAGCGCGTGGCAAGCAATCCTGACCGGATCCGGTAGGGCTTGCGAGATTGACACTTGGGACTTTGGCGGTCTTGGCCCTTTCAAGTCCGGCACTGCTTTGGTTGACCCTGACGGGCAAACTGCGTGGCTTCCCGCTGACTATGATGAAACTCATTACGGTTGGAAACGAGATCCTGGATGGAAGTTGGGCGAGTGTATCTGGGCCCAGCATGGCGTTTGGGATCCCTCGACCGATACACTCTTAAAAAAGGACTATTTCGGAAAGAACCCAAACAACGGCGACAAAATCAACTACGAATACTTCACTAATAATTATTACATGCCTCACTATCGCAAATACAGTGCAATGGTAAAGTCATATTTTCCAGACGCGTTAATGTTTTTCCAGCCACCGGTTATGGAGATTCCCCCGTCAATAAAAGGCACAGCAGATGACGATCCGAATATGATATTCGCACCGCATTTCTACGACGGAATTACATTGATAACTAAGAAATGGTTTGTGTCCGTTTTGGAATAAGAAATTGGATGGTACTGACATGGATTTATAGGAATCGCGTTTGGAACATCGATGTGTTTGGTGTACTCAGAGGTAAATACCTTACGCCAGCTTTCGCTATCAAGGTTGGAGAAACTGCCATTAGGAATTGTTTTGCGCATCAGCTTAACGCGATGAAAGAGGAAGGTACTGAGTATATGGGGATCCATCCATGTGTCTTCACCGAGATTGGGATTCCCTATGACATGGACGACAAATACGCATATAAAACTGGGAACTACAGCAGTCAAATAGCAGCCATGGATGCTAATCACTTTGCTCTTGAAGAGAGTGGCGTGAATGGCTTTACGCTATGGACCTATACAGTTAATGTACGAACCACCCCCGACCCTAAAGCGTAGCATCTTAACTAATGTGTTCAGAACAATCATTTCTGGGGAGATCAATGGAATGGGGAGGACCTTTCAATATTTTCAAAGGATGACCGAGTGCTACCCATGGCAAACTTATCTCCAAGTGCATCACGCGCGTCGCTCGATACTACTGCACCGGGTTACTCGCAGGCTCAATCATCGGAAACTTTGGATGCGTCTCCTGAAGCCCTGAAGCAGTCGTTGTCGGCTGCAGAAGAGATGAGCCTGAAAGGCTCGAGGAATATGTCTGAAGACCCTACTATCAAAGGTTTCCGGGCAGCAGAAGCTTTCGTGAGGCCTACGCCGATAGCAACGCATGGCGACCTGCAACACTATGGGTTTGATCTGCGCAATTGCACATTCTCGTTGTCGCTCACAGCACCGAGCTCTACAAAAGAAGCGGCACCGACGGTAATATATCTTCCTGAATTCCACTTCCCGGGTGGACAAACGAACGTCGAAGTTAGCGGAGGCAAGTGGACGATCAGCACAGAAGAGCAAAATGGAGTGCCCCTCCAGATCCTGAGGTGGTGGCATGCGGAAGGTGATCAGACCATGACGATCAAAGGGCTGAAGCGACCGCAAGGGTCAGCGTTGGCAACAGATGAGGATGAAGGTTACCTCGCGCAGTGCCAGAGGCAGGCATGCATTATGATGTAATGGTCGTCCGATCGTCACGCAGCCATCATGAAGGGCGTTTGGAGTTTTTGTATTGCGTCGGCATTTTCTGGGGGTAGATATAAATATGTACACGAATGATAGTGATGGCATGCGGGTTTTATAGCTTCAGAATTTCAAGAGCGTCCAGCTACCCTCTATCACCATCGCCAGGTGACAGCGCGCCTGGGCGTCTGCGTTACGCGCCCTCGTGGCTCGACCCGCCTGTGCCTGTGCCTGTGCCTGTGCCGCCTAATGCTAATGCTATGGTAGCCTGACAGGAATGCCAACGTACGATGACCTGCGCGCATCGAGGCTTTAATAAACGCAAATGTTTTCTTCGTAGTTTGGTGTTTGTTATGCCTTTCACCGTTGCCGCTCTTTACTCAGTCTTGTCTTTAACTCCGCCTGGGCTCGTTCGCTCCGTCATTTCTACCGCCCGCCAGCAGCATCACCTGTAAGCTACCTATTCTACCAACCACGGCCTTCCTCCCACCACACCGCAATCCCGCCAGTCTGCTCACACCTACGCTCAAAGATCCGCCTGCATCCTTCAAACAGTAATCCTCCTCTGAAAATGGACCACGGGTCCGCAGCCCCGCCGCAGCTGATCGTCAACGGCGGCGCTGAGAATCCGCACGATCTCCCCCATATCGTTGAGGCCTTGGAGGCCATTTACAACCCTCGCTCTTCAAACGAAACCCGAAAGCAAGCCTCCGCTTATTTGGAAGATGCGAAGCGATTACCAGAAGCGCCAGCGCATGGCTTTTCTCTCGCGGTAGACAGATCGCAGCCGCCGCAGCTCAGGCATTTTGGTTTGTCCATGCTAGAATACCCCGTCAAATATGCATGGGAGGATTATACTACAGCACAAGGCCTGGCTGTGCTTGAATACGTCGTTCAGCTAGCGAAAAATGTTGCGGATGAGGATCCGGTATACTTGCGAAACAAGGTAGCTCAGCTTTGGACGGAAGTTGCAAAACGTTCATGGGGCGCCGAGTGGATGGAGATGGACAAACAACTCGTGGAGCTGTGGGAGACGTCGCTCCATCACAGGGCAATAGTCTTATACGTTCTGGAAATGCTCTCGGATGAGGTTTTCAATCGGGAAGATACGACCGCAGGCCTTCGGTCAAATGAACTGGGCAGAGCATGTGTCGAGATCTTTACCCCTGCAGGAGTATTGGCGGAGCAGTTGCCTAGCCGTGATACAAATCTTGAAGTGCGATTTGGAGACGAGGGATGGCTCAAGCGACTTTGTGACAACCTAAACTGGTGCCTGTCCAACGACTATGAGAAGGACGAGCGCATCCGAAACTGCGCGGTTAAGATCATGAATGCATTAAGAGCCGCAATGACCTGGGTGCTCCCAAAAGCTATCGCTGCAACCCAAGTAGTAGAACACGTTTGCAGAGCCCTCGCTGTGCCCGTGGTTCCTATCCAGCAGGTAGGAACCCCCCTGCCGACTTGCCAGAGGCTTGCAATTGCTAACCTATCGATTTAGGCTTCTGTAGAAGTATTGCATGCCATTTATACCCGCCATCACCCTCTACAAGAAGACGAATTCCTTGAACTTGTCTGTCCTATGTTTACCCCTGGCAGTGTTTCGCTTCTTCGTGAAGTCTACAACTGGACACTTGCAGACATGGACATAAATGACCTTAATGAGCAGAAGTACATGCTGTGCAGGAAAATGTCCGAGGTATAGTGGTATCTTGCTTCTAAGATTCGACCGTTTCTAATGGACCATATAGCTCTGTGCCGATCTTGGAAACTTTGTAGAGCAAAAGCCTTCCATTATCCCAGAAGGAAGCGATCTTCCTGGCCTTTTTTCGCTACTATTTGAAGTCCTTCGAAACCCTAGCTTGGTCGTATCCATTCCAGTCCTGCATGCTTGGACGAAACTCCTAAGGTCTCGTGCTCTCCGTGAATCGGATGTAGTCATGCAAATGCTTGGTGGACTATTAGAAACGTGTTGCACCAGGTTGATTCGTTACGAAGCTTTCCCTGAAGACTCCGAAAATGTTACAATATTCTTCCTTAACGAGGACATCGACACGATCCCGGAGAGGCATCTATTCCTTGGCAACTACCGTCGATTCTGCGCGGACATTGTCGAAGTTTTGGTCAGAGGGACACCGGTCGAAGCCATGCAACATATTCTGGGCCAGGCAACTCAATTGTTTGAGGGTCTATACAACAATCATCCACCATTCCAGGCACAGGCATTCTCTAAACACTCTGAGCCTGTTCTCCGTGTGGACGCTCAAGTTACTGTCATCGATGCTGCCTTGAAAGGTTTTCTGAAGTGGTGGTCATCACGAGGTTCAGATCCGCAACGAGATGAGCAAAACCGAAACATCTTACAGGACTCCTTTGAACAATGGGGAAGGCAGATGCTGCAAGCGAGATTCGAGGATCCGGAAATTTCAAAACGGATAATTCAGTTGCTCGCTACCTTTGCAACGAAAGCCCTCCCAGACCGGCCTGCTTTCGCCCTATCGTTCTTAGAATACCTCCTCAATCTAAGACTCGAGGATAATCCGTCCGTGACTGCCTACTCGGATGCCGTAAAGGACCTCGAACGAGCTTCTTCAGTAGAGATGCAAAAGCTGGCAATCATGTTTCCCGACGATTTCATGGCGGTGTACGATAGTCTCGAAAACAAGATCAATAGTATTATTGCCTCATCGACCGTGGATGAGCGGCAACGTATGGCGCTTTCGGCTTTCCTTTTCATTATTGTCCATCGTACAACAACGTTGGATCGATCAGTACAAGAGGAGCGCATGAAACACATGCTCAATGAAGTGAAAGGTGCATGGCGAAACGAGTCCATCAACTCGTCCCTAGAGTCATTCCAGTCCTTCTGCGAATTGGTAGGTATGGGCCGTCTGCCAGACTTTTTCTCATCCAACAACTTCCACCGTGTCCAAGACTGGACGTCTCAAGCTCTCGATAGCGAGGGTCAAGCATTACAAGCTATGATTATAGAGCGATCCAATTTGCTTCCATTGCGCCTAACCAAAACGCTCCTTGCGGCATCCATCGATAAGCTCAGGGACGGTTCCCAGGCCTACGAGACAGCCGCTATTCTCTGGGCTGACGCTATTCCAGTCATATTGCCTAATCTTCTCAAGCTCGTTAGTTACGCACAAGCATTCAATAATCTCCAGTTCTGGTCTCATCTGCCCGAGGAATTGCAACAAGTCATTCGAAGGGTATTGACAGATCGATTCTGGCAAGCAGGTATTTCTACAGAGTCTAGAGATGACTTCTTTGCAAAAGTTAGCGGGTCAAAGTCGACGTATGAGGGATTTGCCTCGACCGTTCGTGGCACGATTCGGCAGATTCGTGAAAGTGCTTACTATATTCTTTACTCGCTCACCCGTTTCCGGCACTTTTTCTATGGTATCGCTGACCTGCCTGGTCCTCTCAGCCATGCGTTATTCAGCAACGCACAGTCTTTATCCGCGCATCATCTTTCAGTGCTTTTAAGCATTTCAACGCAACTTATCGATGGGTGTCCATCTGATATGCGTGATCACTTTCTACCCCAGTTCATGTCCAGCTTGTTCAAAGAATTGGACCGCAAGATCACAGGAGAATGGGACGTCATTACGAAGCAGGTCGCGGAGTCGGGGGATAACGACAACCTAACAGATGAAATGAAGACTGAAAGCATTCTACGACAGTTGACATATTCTGCAGTATCTCTAGTTTCATCGCTTTTGGACGCCCATCGGCCCGGTAAGAACTTTTCAGTTACTGCTCTGCTTAACAAACTCTCGCTGACAAGCCAAGAATCGCCGCCCAGGGAAGGAGAGAAAGATCACAGCATGTGGAAGTTTGTGTTATCTACCCAGGAGAT
This sequence comes from Rhytidhysteron rufulum CBS 306.38, assembly GCA_000467735.1. NCBI lineage: Eukaryota > Fungi > Ascomycota > Dothideomycetes > Hysteriales > Hysteriaceae > Rhytidhysteron > Rhytidhysteron rufulum. Next base: position 12,880 of record AJFL01000322.1, read on the forward strand.
ACTCATTCCAATCCTCATGTTCTGCAAAAACGTCATCAGGGTACGGGATACACGTTGCGTTGTCCTTGCTGTTCGCACTTTACGGGGCCTCATTCCACGGTTCAAAGAAAAGTCCGACGTTCGCGACTTCTATTGTGTCGATATTTTGCAAGCTGCAATCACATCTCTTCACGAACCATACTTTGTTGATTGTCAAAAAGAACTTGCAAGCCTCATCGCAGCAATCATCCATCTCGACGATGAAATTCCACGATCTATCATCCTTTCGTTGCCTGGAATGCAGGACTCAGCTAGAGTTGACCGTCGGTTGACTAGGTTGCGGACTTCCAACCGGGCCGACGATCGTATGCAACGATCTATCGTCCTCGATCTCCTTTCACACGTTCGCGGTGTTAGCATTCACGAACAAGGAAAGATTGAGCGGGCGAAGCCAAAAAAGAAGTCGGCGATCCAGGAGAAGTACATGAGTGTAGATACGCCGCCTCAGATTATTCGAGGCACTTCACCTGGATTGGCTGGTGTGGCAGCGATGTTTGGTGACGCGTAATGTTTCGTAGTGTTTGCATTTGAGGAGGTTTATGTGGATTTTCTTTCTTTAGAAAGAAATCGTACGTATGCATGGCGATGGATGGAATGGATGGTGTTTGATCAAATGGTATCGACTTATAAAGCAAGCCAATTGGTGGTAATTGGCCACAACAGAACCTATTCCGAGGGTTCTGATTGGTTGTGATTGACGGGTGGATAGAACGTTTCTGCGATACCTCTAACTTAATCGACAATTGGTGGTGTAATTTAATGCATGTGGAATCACAACCAGTTAAAACTTGTGAAAAGTAGCATACAATTGCCGGCTAGTTTCGTTTATAATTTCCCTGACCGAGATACATGGGTGCTGATGTGAGATCTATTGGAAATTAAATTGCGGTGATAAGTAATACCTAACCCCGCGCGTCTCCGGTGAAGTGTATCGTTAGTTGACTACACTAAACATCATTACGTTGTACATAACTACGTGTTGTAAGCATATCGGATCCACCTGGATCATTATGAAAGCAAACTTTTAAATCTGACTTCCTTGTAATCCACACCACTCTACTTTGACTAACTGGGTACTCATCTTTGACCCTGACTTTTCCTTACGATCTTCACATCTTGAAACTGAAAGTTGGTCGGGCAGGAGAAGATGGCAACCGCTCCTATACCCATCGTTGATTTCGGGAAGTTCTTGAATGGGGATGCAGGGGAGAAGAAGGAGGTTGCGAGGCAGATTGATGATGCGTTTCGGAATGTTGGGTTTGTGTTTTTGAATGGACATGGGGTTCCTCGGGAGAAGGTTGAGGAGTGCTTTTCGTGGGTAGGTGTGAACATGTTTCCTCAGGAGTTGATCTTCGATTATTCTTATCATGTTGGATTTGGTTTTCCTTTCATTTTTATTTCATGATTGTACACTTGCCCTTCTATCTACCTTCTTCATCGTCTGGTTCTTCAAATCAACGAACTCTTCATCACACGTACTATTCATCTACGAAGTAGTGTCTCAACACTTTCTCCATCGTCAACTCCACCTAACCTCACTCACTAGTCCGCCAAATTCTTCGCCCTCCCCCTCGAAACCAAACAACTCGCCCCCCACCC
>AJFL01000323.1:0-48455 GCA_000467735.1 Rhytidhysteron rufulum CBS 306.38
ATGCCTAGAGAGAGATTTGTCGATCTTACATAGGCTCAGTTTTTAGCGTAGGATACGCCTTTGGAATGTTTTTTGGTCCAGATGTAATCGAATTCGACAGGTGCAGCGTAGGATCTAGTTTCTCGCCAATTCTTTGGTATGCCCAGCCCCCTTCTGTCAATGAATAACTTTTGCTAACAAAATGTTGGAAGAACGTGGTGAAAGTACTCTTAGTGAGATTCAATAGCCTTGCTGGATCAAGGAGTGAGCTACCGGCATTTTTAGCTTGGTTGTACATACAGTAGGCCATAAATCAACATTCAAGCCCACTGATTCATCTCGGATATTGAAAGTCCTATCTTTTAGCAGCAGAATCTCGTTTCGGAACCCAGAGGAACCACCGAACGTGGGCTCTCCAAGAGGGCCGCTTGATACGTCATAGACTACAGGAAGTTGTGCCGTCCCAAGCATTGTATCTATAAATAGAACACCGTAGCTTACATAAGTATTAGCTTCTGAGCATAAAAGGAATCATTTTGGGATACCTACCTCGTCACGTTTCTTACGGGAATGCCGCCCTCATGTTCCTTTGGATTATATTGACTCATAAAAGCATCCATCCAAGCCGCATCTGCAAAAGTAGGTTGGCTATGAATTTCGAATGACTGGATGAAACCAGAATCATCTACTGTAACAACTGCTTCTGCAGTCTTAATTATGGGAGTGTATGTAAGCATTTGGATCGATGGTATGTCAGTGAAGACTAACGGACTTAGGCGTTCTTGGAGCGGCACTGAGACTCTCAATAAATCAACTGGTGCTGTGTCATTTCGGAGAGAGAAGTTTGTACTTGATAATCCTTGAATCCACTTGGTTGTGAAGTTAATGGGCCATAAATCATCACCTTGAAAGGGGAATCTATGTCCGTTTACAGGCGACCAGTAACCGATTGCGCTTTGTCCCGATCCTTTAATGCCAGAACTCTCATTTCCACAGCAAACTATTCCATAGTTCCCCACAGGATGTGATAGTGGTGTGGTATTATATGGTTTTCCCGCAAACATGGTTGGGAGGGGCTGGTAGCCTGTTTCCTCTAGAGGACTGGTACTAACATTCCAAACGTTGTTGTCGGTAAGATTGAAGGCATCAACCCAGGATGAGGTGTTTCCTAAACCGTCAATAATGCTGCATTCGACACGCCCTCTCAAAGCTGAGGTATTTAGTGTGACCTTATACCCACCGGAACTATTTGCTAGCGATGTACTAAACAGATCCGGCATTCGCGAAATATCAACAGGCACAAAGCTCCACCCTTGGGAGCTCCAGGCCGGTTCAAGTCCATTCAACGTCAATTGAATTGTATCAGTATACATCCAATTCGTAGCTAGGTTTGAGTATGCCTGATAGAGGACTGACTCCAACCGTGGAAAATACACAACCATGACCTCATTGACGTGAGGAATCTGACGTATTTCGAGTGTTCGATTTAAATCTACCGAGCGGGAAATGTCCACATGTTCTCTTTTGAACAAGACCGACATGGATATAATAACTTTTAAGCAGTTAGTATGATTTTCGATGAAACGCCATAACACATAGATATTGATGGCAGTCTTACAGATCTGTGTTAAGATAGTCCCAGCTGTAATCAGCGACAAGGTCCAGTTCTCATTTCTCGCAGCCTTTATAATTGCCCATCCCCAGTATAATGCTTGATAAGATAGATCAACTCCTCGTGTAAATGGTGTAGGACCTTGAGACATCGATATATAGGGCTGAAGCATGTGGAAGGACTTATCAATAGAATCCCACCACAAGTTAATTCCTATAACAAGGATAGTCGGGATAATAGAATATGGAGATATCGTAGAGATTTTCTTGCTAAAGATTGAGAGGCTTTTTCGGTAAAGGATCGCGTGCTGATGAAGCTTAGATAGGCTGGCATAGTGTTCTAAGATGATAATTCCAGTTATGAGGATAGCAAGGATAAATCCTAAGACTATGAGCATCCGTAATGATAGCATGGTTGGTCGCCAATCTGCTGTAGATGTAGAAATACGTTTCTTGGGATCTACTTTTCTGTATTAGCTTTTGCGCCTAAGTGGCATCTCGTAGACACATCCTCATACAGTTTTCATAATCCTCTGATTCATATATCAGAGCGCTGGACCTCGCATAGCGATTGCTTTGCAGTGCCGCTTTTATTTCTTTCCTTGAATATTGGTCGAAGCCCCGTAACTTTGATAGGAGATTACAATTAGATAATACCAAAAATGAAGCACCCACCACAGTGGAAGGACCTGCCCCCAAGTAAAGAGGCCTATGGCACGTCCGCCAAAATAGAAAAAGAAGTCAGGTAAACGAAATGCAGATAAAACGGTTAAGAGTATCGCTACTTCGGAAACTACCACAACCTTTCGCCGGGTAGATGTTGCATGGCCAATAGCATTGGTATGACCCGTGGGGCCTGGCTGAATAAGTGAATATTGTAAGACCTCACCAAAAAATCGTTGTCTTAAAGCTCCCAGTCTTTTAGCAATTATTATCGGCTGTTCCTTGGCCATGTCTGGTATTTCGAAGTCGTATAATGACGAGAGTACCTTAACCATGCCACGTGATTGAAAGTCAGATATCTCCAGGTAACTCCCCCACTCGTCCGAAAATAACATTTTCTCGAACTCTGATATGTTGAATAATCTCCTAGGAATACTACTCTTTTCATCCTCAAATTTTGTATTGTTGAATTCTATCTCGGTGCCGTAACTTGATGACGAGACGGTGAGCGGGATTTCGGCCATGGAATATCTAGGAGAGCAAATCAGTCCCAGAGCCGTAAAGTTTTCTGTTATCGAGACGTATTCGCTTTTATTGTTGTGCACCATGGGCGTGGAGAAAAGAAACACCTCTCTGCGAAGGCACTCCTCTGTATAATGACATTTGTCTTTTGTAAATGGAAGTCTAGGCCCGTCATCAAGGATTTCCATGGGTCCCCAAATAGCACGACCTGACTCGATCCAGGTAGATGTATCGTTTGTTTGTAGGGTAATTCTTCACCCATCTGTAGATTCAACAGTAAACCACACTTCCAGATCGTATCAGAAGTGGCCTCTTCTGCTTCCCAGATGAGATAATTTCAATTACTCGCGCTCCATTGATGTATTGAGAATTGTCGTCTCGATTTCCCACCTCTCTGTAGTAGCGGAAAGTATGGGGTCAAGTGCCGGAGCTTCATTTGTAGGCCAGAATGGTAATGCAATATATGAATCCGTGATCCAAGCAGACTTTGACACGTTTTGTAGAAGATGACCTAGCGTTCGTAGATATACCTCTCTGCTTGTTTTCAAATTTAAACCTTACCGCATTGACATGGGTGTTAGATCGATTCTTCTTAATGAAACGTCTTCTGAAATAAGCAAAGCTGAAGAGAGAGGTGAAATAGCTAGAAGATTAATAACCTGGCATAACGATGCCAAGATAAGAATCCAACTCCTTCGGCTTCTTGAGAATCCATCAGAAAAAGCGGTCCACCAAGACTTTGGAGTACTCAGGAGCGTCATCCACGCGTTAGATCCTCCAAGCCGTGCCATCCAAGCATATGGTTCTGTTCTTTTAACATCTTCAACTAAGATTAGAGTAAGCTGAAAGTATAGAACAGCTAGTAGAGTAGGAGTAAATCTCCATCCGAAAAGGACTGTTAATGAGCAGATTACACCCACACTAGTCGTATGTACTTACCCTTGATGTCTGCGTTTGCTTGTTCTGGTATTTCTGAAAGATCTATACTGTCATGTTCATTTTCATGATGAGCGAGCGGGTATTCGAAACTGCCAATAGGTGACAGTGGCGTCGCAACGGATTCTGCACCCTGTTGCGATGGAATCTTTTCTCTCGTACGGGTGTCGAGTTGAATTTGATCGCTCTGGATGGCAGCCATAATGGAAATAGATACTTTTGAAGGAAATATGTTGTAAGAGGGTACAAACGGGATGAAAGACAGACTTGAACGGGGAAAAACTCTCTCTAGCGCAGGTCTTCATAGGTTCTCGATGATACTGACTCTAATGGTGTCATATTTCTTGCTATGTCATATGCTAATTCTGTTCCTTGTTCCGAAATGAACCTTATCATGAATCCGTGTAATATGACTGGGGCTGTAAGAGACTTTCCAATCTTACTGTAAGGCCAGATATCCTTAGGGTCTTGAATTTAGAAGTTTTATATCAAGGGATTTGGAGGTAACTCTCTTGAAACACGATTTACTTTAGTGCCTTTGTGTAATAACACTCGGGCTGAAATGACGTACTCAGGTTATGTGGAAAACTGTGCTGATAAGACGTTTTGAAGGGGTTAGGATATCGTTCAGTGGCACCGTATTACTTGTCTCCCAGGGTGTCGCAGTGTGCTCGGTTACGTTTAGTACTATGATCAGTTGGGGGTTATTCACAGATATATTGCCGTAGTTTCGCGGGACACTAACACCCTAATAATTGTTGGTTTCGTCGATATCAGTTTGGAGTCCGAAGACATGTCGTATAAAGGGGCGGAGGTCAATACGTAGAGTCGTACCCATCCCCTTTATGTAACCGTCCAACTTGTACTGTTTCATTTGTGCGCATTTGTGCAACCCCTCCAATAGATATGGCATTAGAATAAGGAAGGCATAGGTTGATAAAATTGGCAATCAAGTATTGTATTTGTTGCTTGTGCTTCTTGAACGTTTCTACCTCTTTTCATGTCCACACTCGCTATGCGTTCTAAATTTAATATTCCGAGGCAGATATCCCCAACCCCAATAAAAATGCTATCATCCATGAGAGCAAGCACTTAAAAACCACATTCACGTGCGTTATAATAAGACAGTTACATTCAAATGCGGCCATGTTACTAAAATTTTCAAGTATTCAGATGGCATTTTCTTCGTCGACTATTGAAACCTTCCCTCGTCCCTCTCCTCACCATCTTTAAACAAATCAATGTAATCCGTCTCCCCATCTATGAGCTTCGGCAAGTTTAAGCGTGAGCTCCATCGTATATTTCTAGTAAATGGGTGGTTATTGTATTCTGTGCCATGATCGGAGATATCACTGAAAGTTGACTTCGCCCCCACTGGTCGATGGTGTTGGAACAACTGTGGTTGTACTGTCAGACAAGTCCGCATCCGCCGGCTATTCGTACCATCGCATATTGAGCGGAGCATCAGATCTGTGGAACCTGTCGTTTCATGCACGCCTAATTCATAAAGTAGACGTCGAGCACCGGGCAAGGAAATGCCGTAGCCAAGGGTGCAAGTGTTCTCACGTGCTCTGAAGACTACGCGGGTATGCGCTGGATATTGATTAATTAATTCTTGTTCCTTGTCTCCAAACCCCATATCAAGATGCTGCGGTTCTGGCACCGTGTTGTCGTTGGGGATGACGACTCGTCCAAGAGGTGAGTTTCCATCACTCTCCCGTGGGAAGCGGCAACCACAGTGCCCCAACCAGAGTAGATCCCATCGGTTAATATCACCATATGGAGAGGTGGTGGGCACTGTCGTGAGTATGCCAGTGTTTCCGATTTCGAAGTTCTGTGGCTCTTGCCCTGCAACAGGTTGGGGATATGTTGGGTCCAGAAAGCGATCCGATGTTCCAGGCAGAGGTTGTATGAGCAGGCATGCAGCCTTAGCAAAGTCCTGCATTTGAGATTTTATGCGCAGGTCCCAATCTGCGTCATCTTCCAGTATGAGCGCGGAAGTGATGTTTTGTTCGACAATTCTAAAGTGACCAGTTAGTCACCATAGTTAGCTAGGCTAGTATACAGAACCTCCAACGCATAGATGTTTGAAGACTTACGTTCTCAAGATATTCAAGTGGGCTCGCCAGTTACCTAATTGACCTTTGTCAAGGTGAGCTGCAGCATCACCAGGGGGAAGTGTTTTCTCTTCGACCTTGGTAACGCCGTCAAAGTAGTCTATTTTCAAGTTTGTAAAGGCGGCAGCTAATGACATCGAGTCTCGATGATCATTTCTATAAGGCAGATTGATAACAAAGATTTTCTGAAACTATATTGATGTTAGCTTCGTGGTTAAAAATGTTTGAGAAAATTATTCTAACCCCAAGTGTTTCATTCAAGACATGCTGAAGCAGGGCGTCAGAACCTTGAAAAGTACTGTATATTCCGGAAGGGCGCGTGAAAGATGGAAGCGAAGGACTGATCGCGCCAAAGCTAAACCACAAGAAGAACAGAAGGAGGGAGATGCTTCCCGCCAACACCCATCCGCGCCGCGCCAGGAAGTAATATAGTGGCATTGGACTACGCAGCTCTTGTCGTATACAAACAGTGACTTATCAGCTGGGAGTTTTGCGAGATAGAGGCGGGAACAGAAAGAAAGACATCGAGCCTTTTTAGATATTGTCCTACGGGCGCTATGTGGGGCTACCCATGACGTTTTAGACACCCACAGACCTTACCAAGGATCTACGTACCGTATTAATAACGAAAGAGAGCGTAAAGTAAGAAGAAGCGAAAGCAAAAACAAGTCGATACATATATACAGAAGTTTGTTCCGTGAGACGTGCATCTATCAATGTTTACATCAAATATTTATGTGGCGATGATGTTTTGATTTTGACATTTTTTAGCATTCATCAATCTTCGATGTAGTGAGCTAACTCTCCGCAAGCCAACGAGGCTACCAATGGTCCGGCTAGTCTACAACCGCGTATCGACATCACCATGAATGCGATACAAAGAACTATGGTGCTGAGGAAAGATTGACGATTCACTTCGGGGCATTGATCCTTGGTAGGCCCTTCTTAGTAGCACCAACGTGACTGACAAAGATAAGTATGATTAAATAACTTGAAATACGGTTAACCAATCTTGTAAGTAATCTTCATCACTTGCTAAACCCGTGTAGGGAGATATCTAGAAAGGAAAAAGGATAGAAAAATAAAGCGGTGCGAATTGACGGGCCGATTACAACTTCACCATAACTTCGGGGATGCCGCGGGAGAATCCTTCGAGGTACAGGGCTATTTTCCTTTATTTTGTTATCCAACACCCAGAAATTCAAATCATCATCTAGGTCAGACAAAAGTCTTAGGATAGGAACCTTGTTAGTAAAGGTGCAGCAAAGCGAAACAGAAAAGCACTGCATCGTGCTAGAATATACAACCAGTATGGCGTCTGACCGCAATTATTTTCCCCCCTACGTATCACTACATAGCGGTATAGATTACAAGCTCTCATTAAAAACGGGCCGGATTTGCGTGGTATGGTTTGCTCCGTAATAAGAAGTACTTCTAGGCGATCCTCCTTTTTCGGAAGGATTTAGGCCCCACTCAAATCGTCGCACGACTCCAAAGAAAGACGCAATTTCCAACCCGTTAACCAGATTTCTCTAGCGTCACTATTACGCTATCCACCAACGACATTCATCAAATTCGCGGGAGTATGCTATCAAAGCTAATAAAAAATACCTCAGATTTCCTTCATCGCCACCGGACCTATATGCTCTGCTTTATTTCTTTACCAGCTATATTCTAATCCTGATTCTTCATACATAAGTAAAAGATGTAACATTAATAAAACCTCCTAACGCTTTGGTGGCATAGTTGAAGATTCCAAAACGGTATCCCATGAAAAAGACCCAATCCGTGTTCATGATGAATGAACCACCCAGTTGCTTGAACTCAGTTCCATCTATGCTATAGAAGAAGTTGGCCTGCTTGTTGCCACTTGCCCTTGCATCCATTGCCACTCGAAGCCACACTTTTCGTTCCGAAATTCCTACTGTTGCCGCTGTCTTCCCTTTGCTTGTTGTTGCTCCGTTCTCCGAGTTTTGAATGATATCCTGTACCATAGCAATGGAGAAATCGTTTCCATCGCGAGTAACTCCGATCCAAGCACTCTGGTCTCGGAAGGCTGCTATACCACATCGATCACCATCCGCCATGTTATTGAAATCCAAAGCAATCGTTCCTTCTGGGAACTCTCCGTGAATGCGATGTGTAAGTGTGTTGCGTGCCTTATACAAGTCGTCGGTTACGGTAGCCGTGTAGAGAGTTAGGCCGTCGTTGACGATATACTTGCTTGGATCTGGGTTATGATTCCATTCGTAAGAAACACCGAGCTCATTGCCTTTGAAAGTATCTGTTCCAGTCCATGAAGGGGTAACTTTCGGTGGCAGAGGGTTGGGATAAGTTGTGCCCCAACCACCTTCGGAGTCTGTAATCAAGATCGGGAAATCATCAGATCCCCATGTGACAGGTGCAAGTACTGGCATGCGACCAGCAGGGTAGGCCCAGGTGAATGACATATAGTACCAATTTCCCTCTTGTGTCTGCACTAGACTGCCCTGGTGTGGAACACCGCCACTAGGTACGGGAGATGTAATGCTTTTGACGAGGATTTTGTTTGTGTATGGTCCCCAAGGACTAGTTGATTTCCAGATGTATGTTGTATCTCCAGGATGATCGTCGAGCACGTAGTAGAAACCATTTCGTTTGTATAAACGGTTGCCCTCGATACTGTCGACTCCAGAAGGCACAGTGAAGATCTGTTGCGATTTTGCCTCGCTGAATCCATCCGAAGACAATTGAGCCAAGCTGACATTGGTGGATCCGTAAACAACGTACATGTTATCATCATCGTCGATGTGGAGGCCGCAATCATAGTAACACTTGTATATGGTTCCTGAGCGTGTCCAGGGGCCAGTGACTGCTGGTGCAGTATAGACATACGTCACCCAGAAATCGGTGCAGCCAATCCAGTACCAAAGGCCATTACTGCTTCGATATCGCATGGTTGATGCCCAGGTACCAGCTCTATATGCGACCTCACCGCCTGTCAAGTTGTACTTCTCGCCCCAATCTAAGAATGGGACTGAGTGTCCAATGAACTCCCATTGCGCTAGGTCGTATGATCGAAGAATTGGAGCACCCGGGCTGTAGTGCATGTTCGAGGCGGAAAAGTAGAAGGCATTGTCTGGACCAAGAAAGACGTCGTTATCGGCAAAGTCTTCGTATACAACTGGATTGGTGAATGTGTCAGCTGCTGCTGCTTGGATAGAGGCGAGGGCAGAGCCAGCAACGATTGATATAATGCCAATAATTAGGGCAACAAAGTGGGCCATGGTTGAGGTACTCATTAATAGATGTGATGGTAACGGAAAGCCACCTGCAGAACTAGCAATTGAAGGAATGGAAGTGGTGCTTAATATACTAAAAGCATTTAGCATTGAAAATGATACAGAAAGAAAGCATTCGATTTGCAATTCGCGGAAAATAAATTGAGGGGAGCAGTCGGTAAATTGGAGATCGATGTTTTATCCCGGTGTTGACTCCCCATCTTCTTTATCCGAGTCAGCCCATGTTCGTCAAGGTACGATGAAATACTGCCGTCTTGGCTTTAAGATCCATGTGAAGTAGCTTTTCCTAAGTAGATCATTAACACATGCGAGAATCATCACAAAATATCAGCCTTAAGAACCTTGAAAATGACTGAATGTTTCTAGGGGAAATAATTCCCGTATAGCCTCTTGACAGGAATTGTGGTTCATCTTATCAGAATACATATTAACCACTGGCTATTTGAAACATCTTATACTCATTCAAGTATTGTCGAAAGTTGGCCACCAATCGTTCGTCCCCACAGCCACGCAGGACGTGATCCCACAAGCAGAGTACAGTAGTGCGCATTGCATTCAATTCCAGTTCTTTTGCAGGGATGGCACCATTCTCTCGAAATCTTTCATCGATACAATCTCCAGCCTCATCCAAAATTCGTAATAGCCAAGTAAGTACATGCTGCTGTTGTTCTTGCAGAGGTTATCAATTGAGTGCCCTTGGCATGAGGGGGAAATAAGATATTATGACATACCGAGGACTGAACTTGGATCTAGAGATGCAAGCCACTTGTCTAGAAATAATGCACATTCAAATGCACAAGTGACTGACTGGCTGGCCTGTGATGAGGGTCGTACTCGAGATGCTTGTTGTAGTCCTACCATAACGAACATACCGAGTGCATGTATGGCGTAAAGCACAGCCGAGATCGTCGGCTTGTTTGATATGGTCATTGGGACATTTCCTATCGTTGAGACTACCGATTGTCCGTCCAAGGGATGGATGCGAGGTTGCAGGAGGCGAATATGAGCAAGGGCTAAAAGTAATACATATGTAGATGCAGAAAGGAATATTGCGGTAGGTTGAGTGGGAGTCATTATTTGAGAAGTTTGGGAAGCTAATAAGGAGAGCGTGTTCCTATGATAATTGTCAGTGTTGCGTTGATCATTGAGAGTTTTTATCAGCGTCTTTAGAATTCAAGAGAGAGAGATGCCTTTGAAGCCCTCTCAGAGATCACGACTCGAACAAGAAAAATTTGAACCTACGAGAAATTTGCTATTTCCACACTGGGTAATATTGCATCTTCTGAAACACTCGATATGAACTGACGTCGGAGTTCGATGGCTTGCACAACGCCATGCAGAAGAGCAAGTGCCCCGAATTCTGTTCCAGTATCTACACGCCCTTCAATATCTTCGCCTTGTAATAATGTAGATAGTGTAGCGTTGTAGTAACTACAATTAGTTGCGTCATCTTGCGTGACCATTTCTTTCCATTCTGATTCCGATGCCATCCACAGCGATGACGCACATGGCATATATAATAGAATATCTTTGCCAAGAAGCAGAGGCGGTTCACCATAGACAATTGTTCGAAGGTTCAGTAGACAGAACCCTGCAATTTTGGTTCGTCGCATACTTTCGGCTTTTACCCACGATTTCCAGGAATTCTGTCTTGTGTTTCTTCTTTCATCTCGAAGGCCTGATTTTCGGAGAAATGTATTCAATGTGCATTGGAGATAAACGGTGTCGGTTGATTGAGAATGTTCGGAAAATGCCGCATGCGCAAGAAGAAGTACTACGCAGAGGATAGCTTGATCGTAACTCGCTCTATCTGAAGGGGTGATAGGGGGCTCATGTCGAGAATTATTTATTCCATCATTCCGATAGTTGGTGTGGTTATCCGTTCGTAATCGTTCAAGGCAGATAGTCTTAGCGGCGTGATAAAGCGTTTTTGAATTCTTAACCTCATAAACTCGTTGCGAGCCAATGGCAGCCAAAGCGAGGATTATCTCAACGGTAAATGTATGTAGATCCAATGTTTGGTTGTGGAAAATTGGCAATTCATTTTTGAGACTATCCAATGAAGTAGTTATGTATCGATTCATCGTATGCTGAGTTGGGAGTTTGAAATCCGGGAGAACGTTCGAGAAAAAAGCTAACGATTGAGAAGTATTTGCATAAAGTCCTTTGTCGAACAGAGTGCTGGGCATTTGAATTCTTGGATGATTGAAGAAATCTGCGGAAGGCGACTTTAGTGATTAGTTACCAATGAAGTTACAATAGATAAGAATTACCAAAACTCAAAGACGGGCTCTCGTCTTGACAAAGGGGATTGCTCAAAGGTAATGAAAGCATGAAAGGTGATTGTGCTTGAGATACCGGTTCTTGAATCTCATCTAATATAGTTTTAGAATACTACGTATTTACGGGTCAGAGTCATCCTACCGGTGTCTAGGTTGCGAGAGAAAAGGTCAGGTTGCCCCCAAACCGATCCTATACTTATGGAATGTTCAGGAATAGCGTGGCTCTGTAATGATGTTGTATCTCGTCGCTGTCGAAAGAAAGGGTCTGTTTCATAAGTTAATGAATTACTAATCGGCAGTCAAGGTTGAGGGATGCTAACGAAGATGTTGATATTCCGGAGGAAGAGGAAGTTCAGGTAATTCTTGTGAGGTAACATTATAACGATTGGGTGAGTGATCAGCACGATCAACGTGAGTTGGATCATGAGGTATGTCTAAACTCCCATGTTGCTCATTTGTAGACTCATCTACAGGCCGAGCACGAGTATTCGGGCAGCTTAAAGACCTGCCGCGACCGCCAGCCTTTTCACCATGGGCATTTCTTTGGTGGCGTGTTAACAAATCCCGCCGAGGATATGCAACTCCACAGTGGCAAGAATAAGGCTTTGATTGGGTATCTAACATCAACGTTTTAGCTCCATGGCGACAATCAGGAGCGGCTCGGAGTAAGTACGTACGGATACGAGTGTGGCGCTGCAAGTGTTCCAGCCTACGAAAGCCACGATCGCAGTGCGTACAGATGTGAGGCTTTGGTGTGGAGTCATTTCGTGGCATTTGGAAGGGAGGATTGGAGATGGATGGAGGGATGGAGAAATGGTGGTGGAGATGCAAGTAGAGGTGGAGAATTGGAGATGAGGCTTGGAGAAATTAGTGGGAACTTTCAAATGCTTTCGGCCCGTTTCATTATTAATCATGTCCACCTATGTAGTTTATTGGAGACCTCACTCGTGTCTTTTATAAAAAAAAATTGTCCGATTCATTTTAATTCTCTCTAGGCCAGACCGGCGGGAACTTTCAGTCACGGCTGATAGAACTCGTCACGAATCGCAGAGATGATCTGGGTTTCGGACTTTGCGACGCCAAGATGTTTATTATGTTTCATAAGTTCATGTTTATTTTGGCAATATAAATAGTATCAATCACAAAGGAGAGCCAATAATAGGGTTGATATTAGTTGCCGACGCCCTAGAGCGATAATCACGTGATGTTCTCCAACATTTAAGGCCTCCTGCGGAAGATAAAGGCGGTGTATTTTCAGATATTGATTATAATTTATATTGAGATTGATTTCCATACGGTATAGAATACCAATAACTATGGAGGATAACCAATGAGAGGTTCAATAGCAGTTGTTGCCGCCCCAGAATAGCAATCACGTGATGTGCTTCAATAGCACTGCCACAAAGAACACAAACGGGGAGTATTTTCCGATAGATATTATGACCTGTGACTTAGTTGTGAATAGTATGGTTGTATCGGGTCCATGTGATCGTCAAACCTGAACCAATATCTCAAACCCCGGGTTCTAAGACGCCATCAAGACCATCAATGATATCTTCAAGTCATGCCTATCTCAGGCCAATGATTAGCAAAAGCCATGTCCATCTGAACTAAACGATATCAGCTTTTCCACTCATCCCATCACCATCATATACCACCAATAAGACTCACCAAGCATATTCCTCACACTCTCAAACCACACCCCCTGTCCATCCAACCACTTCAGCGTTCCACGTATCCCATCCCTCCATTCTTCCATCCTTGGAGATGCGGTTCCTGAGATTGCGAGAGACTCTTTATGTAACACCATAAAAAGTGAATATCCAACTTGCATAGCGGAACAAGCGAATGGTGATAAGGTTAGTGGTGGGAGGGACTCGAGACATTTGGCTGCTGTGCATGCAGCGTTACAGCATATTTCAAACGATTGGGGTGTTGTGAATGGGAAGGGGTTTAGAATGCGTGTGTTATTGGGCATGGGGGTTTGCGTTTGGGAAGGGGTGGAAGGTGATTCGAGAGATCTGAGAAGTGGTAGGGAGTCTAGGAATGCGGAGTAACGATGAACCTTGAGGAGAGCACTATAAAGGTCGTTAATTTCCCCTCTATGACATCATTCTATGGAGTATTTCATACCAGTTGAGTCGAATCCAAGTAACCTTCTTCAGACTGATCGCAACTCTTGCCTCGGATGGATCGACAAAATCTGTGATTGGCGTGGTAGAAGGATCATCGTGAAACTGAGCCAATTGATCGGTGATATCTCTGTCAATGTGCTGCATGGAACTTCTGAGGGTATTAATCTTTGACGGGTCATTGAAATCTTGGATCACGTGGACTAGAAATGACGTTGCTGAAAGAAGGGTTTCCTCCGCTTTAATTAGGTATATATATGCCTGAAGTGATTAGAGGCTGTCCTGAAAAGTGGTATTGAAGAGCATACATCAGGACAGATACGAATAGATGGGTATTTTGTTGTGATCGATCCCGTCGGAGGAGGTGTGTCTGGTGTCTTTGTATATTGAGCAAGGTAGGCTGCTTAGGTTTCCGAGAACAAACCATACCTGGCAACTAAGAATGGACGCAGTGCAAACACACAAGTACTGGATAAGTCAGACTTCATGATTCCTAATCTTAGACGCACAGAAGACGTACCGTCATCCACCATGTTCGGCGTCTCGCTTCAGTAAAAACATCTTCACAACCAGTATGACTATGTAAGGAAAGCTTTATTGCAAGTTTCAAAGCTTCGTTTGATAAATCACGCATCTTCATGACGTCATGATACTCTAAGTATTCATAAACACTTAAAAGGGATAGAGCTATGACAGGCTCGAGCTCCACTGGAACACATGGATGTACCGGAGTACGTAAATTATTTCCAATATCAGGAGTCTGCATATCGATTCTTATTCTCTCCTCCGCGAGTTGTGCATATGCCTTTGCAAACTCCCGACGTAGGGTTTGACTACTTTCTTCCGTTGCTTGTGTATCAGAGTGATGGGGGCGAAGCACAAGTAACGTAAGAATAGCGAGAGATAAAGGTGAAGTAAAAGTCATACTTTCTTTGAGCGGGTTATCATTGGGATTGACCGTCCAAGGAATAGCGACGTCATGGGTAACGGACGTCGTTGGAGGTGGCAAGATTGGGAAAGTGGGATGAATATGGAGATAATATGTATTGATACTATCAACACCACGTTAGTAATGTAACGTAAACATCGTAATATCGAACTCACAGGTCCGGTTCGGATTGATAGTATCGGATCACGTGCCCAGGTAGAGAAGGCGTTTCTAGAAGCACGGTTTCGTCTACCAAGGTCGGTAGTGGTGGATACCCTGGAATGGAAGATATCTGATTGATAAATTCGTCGATACTTCCATCTTCGGGATAGGGGGTACTAGGCTGTGTATTTGAATCTGACGGCCAGGTCAGCAAGTCGTCGAGGAAGGTCTCGGAGTCATCAAGGTCAGCGTTAGTATCCATTGTCGATCGTAGCATTTCTTGTAATAGTTGTATTGAAAAAGAAGCTAGGATAGATGGAGTCAGAGAGGAAAGTAGTTGATTCCTCCACCAAAGGCATTTTCAAAATGTGCGTGATTGCGCCGACCGGGGTTACCCCGATGCCCACGTGAATACTGCAAGTGTTTAATAGAATACTTTTTTCATTATCATAGATACTTAATCATCATCAAGTTCATCTCTAATTATACCTAAGTAAGTGATGTAGGTTTTCTATCCATGCTATATGCTAGGTGGAGACCGTTCCCTTTATTTGTAAGCCATACTACAACTTCTCCACCATGCATGTTGGAGAAGCAAGAGTTGGAGAAAGCCAACATATTTATTAAACTCATACTTACCTCACCAAAACATCCTAGAAAACACCCATCAACCCACCTCAACCCAAACATGACCCCAAACTCCATAACCATCATCTTCTCACCCTACCACGTCGGCCTCCAAAACCACCGCGTAGGCAACGGTCCCAACCGCATCCGCGACCTCGGAATCATCCAAGAACTCAAAAACCTCGGCCTAATCATCCACACCCACGAAATCGCACCCGTTGACGATTTCGAAGGAGAAATCGGGCGAAGCTTCGAGATCCTCCGTCGTACCTCCGTCGCCGTATCCCAAGCCCGATCACGAGATTCCTTCCCCCTCGTCCTCTCCGGAAATTGCATGGCTAGTGTAGGTATCGCGTGTGGTCTCGGGATCGAAGATCCAGGTTTCATTTACTTTGATGCGCATGATGATATGGATACGCCGGATACGAATATGAATGGGTATTTTGATGCCATGGGGCTTTCGATGTTGGCGGGGAAGAGTTGGGATGCGTTGACTAAAACGATACCAGGGTTTAGGCCGATGAAGTATGAGAGGTTCGTTTATTGCGGGTTGAGAGATCTCTCGAATGCGCAGCGGGACACTGTGCTTCGGGCGGGGGCGGAGGTGATATGGGGGGAGAAAGCGAAGCATATTGACTTTGCGGCGGAATTGACGAAACATCTCGAGGAGAGGGATTTTTCTCCGGCAATGGTTCATCTGGATTTAGATGTCTTGGATGAGAGCTTGGGGAAGGTGAATGGATTTGAAAGTGCTGGTGGTTTGCAAGAGGAGGATCTGGTGAAGTGTATGGATATCGTGCCTAGGAAGGCAACTCCCGCCTCTCTTGTCGTATGCTCTTTCAACCCTGATCAAGATGATGGAAGTGATGGTGATAAGATTGCGGGAATTGGTATTCGTGCTATTATAGCGTTTGTGAAATCGCTTTTGGAGACTTCCGCATTGGAGAAGCGAACTTAGGAAATAGTTCTCGTAGTAATTTAACATCATTAGTCGTCTACATTAAAATATCTATAATACTGATGAAGTTAGCGAAGCGAAAGGCGATTCAACTTTGAAGATACTCACCAATTATCTAGGCTTTACATGAATCGGTTCAATTGATAGCTCGGTTGTACGCAAGATGCCTTCATGATCAGGTCTATTGCTCCCCAAGGAAACACTGGAGTTCCCACCCGTCATCTCAGCCACATAGGTATCGTTGTATCTCTCCATTCGCGTCTCATTCGGACTAGGTTTCCAGATCGACTTGGAATGATCTTCGGAGCCGGATTCGGAATTGCCTTGTAAAGACGCGATGAGGCGGTTGAGGATGGCGATTTCGGCGCGGAGTTTGACGCCGTAGACGCAAGGCTTGAATGCACCTTGTACGTAGAAGAAGTTGGCGTATTGGATTGCCAGTAGCGTGACATCGAGGAAGATGACGAGTACGTTGATGTAGATGAGGTGCCGCATGGTCTCTAAACGACTTGTGATTTTGGACGAAGAATAGCGGGAGAGAATCGGTCGGTCCTTGAGGTACTTTCGACTTTCCCATATGTAGAGACCGGAGATGATGGTTTCTTGGAGGAAGAAGACGGTGACTTGGATGCGGTCCCAGATTAGATTCGGGTGTTGGAGGTGGTGGAAGGCAGGCGCGGCTTGCTGGAATGTAGTTAGGTACGGTGTATGAACGCACGGGCAACTGAGAGAGGTGAGACATACAGAGAGGACCCCGACGATGATGGTTGGGATGGAGAAGACGATGGTGGTGAATATGATCATACACAGCACCCAGCGCAAGTGTTTTTCATTTCGCATTACCAGATGAAGTCGCGAGTAGAGAACGAGGGATTGCGGGATAACCATGATCCACCAGCTAAGGTAGATCAATATGATACCAGCATACAGATTCTTCCATACCCCAAAGTCAGCCATGAGAATGGTGAGGGTCTGGAGGCCAATGCCCCACGAGGAGAGCGCGCAGCTCCAGAAGTAGAGACCACGACGACGCTTGAAGACGAGAACGAGTCGAATATTCAGCTCGATGCATATGTAGAAGGCGATTCCTGCAAAAGCGGCCATGGTCATAGCGACTGCAAGGTCAGCCTTGAGGTCGTCGAGGCCTCCAGCCATGACGGTGGCTTGCGAACGGACTGGACTGGACTGGAGTGTGGGTAGAAGTTGGGAGTGGATACGATGGAGTAGGAGAGGGACAGCGAAAGAGAGGCGACGGGTCATAGATAGAGTAAGCAGGCGGCGGTGCTACCTGGCATTCTTCTGCATTTGCATTGATATCATTGATCCCCCGACCTGGTGGTGGGATCATGGGCGATGATGGGGGGGGGGAATACTTGGCAGGCTGTCCTGGTACCCGAGCTGCCCTTATCGTGTCAAGGCTGGTGCATGTCAGCGCCCCAGAAACTTGGAATATTGTGTTGTATGCGATGCAATTGCAGGGTAGAATGCTCCTTGATTGGTGGGGAGGGTTGCAGTTTATTAATAGCAGCTGTCCAGAAGTATCTCCTTGCATGCCTCATTCAATCATTCGGGAAACGCAGTGGCTTGGCTGCAGGACTGCGAAAAGCTCTCCCTTCTCCACGACGACCATTAACCACGCCGATCTCGAGCATCCATGCAACCAGCCGTCACCCAACCGTCGCCTCGAGAATGAACGTAGCATACATCCATCCATGTAGCGCTACACAGTAAGCCTTACGCCTCTTTTGGCGTCCAGCCTTCCGGCGCCATCTCGAATCCTTCGAACTTGAAAGCCGGCGCTACCGTGCACCCCACCAACGTCCAGTCTCCCAGGCTCTCGGCCCGCTGCCACTCTCCCTTCTCGACAATCTGCTGTGGCCGTTGGTTGTTGAAGAGATCGGGGCCGAGCACCTGCTCCCTCACAGGCTTGCCGTCGTCGAAGCTCAAGGACAGCTTGAGGGGAGCCCCGCCATAGAAGTGCCAGATTTCGACGGCATCGAGGACACGGTGCCAGTGCGAGACGACGCCCTTTTCGAGGAGATAGTAGATGGCGGTGCTGTGGGAGCGGCCGTTGTTCTTGTCAGGGTCCTCGAAGGTTTGGAAGTAGTAGCCCTTCTCCGGGTGCGGGCTGAGGTTGAGCTGTTGGATGACTTCTTGAGCGGTAGGCATCGTGTGTAGTAGTGACTTGGTATGCTGAGGGTGTTGCGGATTGAGTGAGGTTACGAGTGGTAAAGAGAGAGGGCCAGAAAGCTGAGCGGGCGGATCAGCGATGGTGGATGGATGGGTGGGTGGTAGCCTGGAGGGTGGGAGCACAAGGCTGACACCGCCCCCGGATGCCCCGCAGCGGCACGAGGCGACTTAACTCACAATAGCTGCAACACCAGAGTCGATCCTGGTCCCAATATATTCGTGCCCAGCAATTTCCCTCCCGATGCAGAGGATTGTCGCTCCTTGTCCTCAATAATGGCAATGCAATCCAATATAACGTTAATGGATGAGCTGAGGCGGTGTTGATGTTAGTCTTGGTGTTGCGATGCTAACCCCAAAGGTGCCGAAGCCGCGAAAGGGTACCCCGCTTGACGCAGTCACGTCTCACCAGCTCGCGGAGCTGAAATTCTCATCACTCAATCAATTCATCACGATCATCCTCTCAATTAATCAGTCGACACCTTTTTAGGGGACACCTTGTCTCATAAATCCTCGAGTGACATGCTTGCGCAATCATGTGAATCTTACATTGCTCCCATACCAGTACAACCATTTATACCCAAGATCATCACACCAACTCCAACCCCAACCAATGCAACCCGATGCAATTCATCAAAGCAAAGAAATTTCCACCCCTCCTTCAACCATTGCGTTGAATCGATTTGATGTAGTTCAAGGCACTTCCATGCTTCAACCATGGAATCTGACCATCATGGTAAGTATGCGCCAATTTCGTTTCCCATTCGCTCCCGTCCTCTCTCCGCACCCTCATGGTCAAGGGCTCGCCAGGCGTGATATTCTCCACACCAAGGATATCAATCCGATCTCTTTCGTCAATCTTTTCATACGCCATCGGGTCAACGAATGTGAGCGGTAGCATGCCTTGCTTCTTCAGATTGGTTTCGTGAATACGTGCAAAGCTGTTTGCGACAATTGCCACACCATTCAAGAATCGCGGTTCTAGCGCTGCATGTTCTCGGCTGGACCCCTCTCCGTAGTTGTTGTGTCCAATGATGCACCAACGAATGCCCGCGTCTTTGTACGCTCTTGCCACCTCAGGAATGGGGTTGATGGGCGGTTCGGGATCGTCCTTCGGTGCGATTTGATTCAGCGTGTGGCCACGTGTGTTGGGGTGGTGTGCGTTTTCAGCACCGAGCAAGAGATTGCGGGATATGTTTTCTAGATGACCGCGGTAGTTATACCATGGGCCTGCGGGAGAGATGTGGTCAGTTGTGCATTTACCCTTCACCTTGATTAAGACTGGAAGGTTCTCGTAATCGCCGGGCTTTGGAGCTTGGAAGGGTTCAAGTAACTGGAGGCGGTCACTTTGCGGGGAAACGTTCACGGATGTTTTGAAACGATCTTCCTGAGATTCTGCTGGCTTTTGAAAGAAGTTTTGGCCCGGGTCAAATGACTCTGGAAGTTCGTCGGCTTTGGGTGGTACGAGATGGAACGGTTGGCCTTTTGAATCTATGAGGGTATCGGTGATGGGATTGAATTGAAGAGAGCCTCCATACGCGAAGGCTGTGACCAGTTCTGGGGATGTGACGAAGGAGTGAGTGTTTGCATTTCCATCATGCCGCCCGACGAAATTTCGGTTGAACGAAGAAACGACTGAGTTTGTTTCATTCTATGGATGGTTTAGTCACGATCATATATTTACGATGGCAGGGAACGAACCTTTCCAATGTCATGCCTCGTCCACTGACCCACACAAGGCCCGCATGAGCTGCTCAATACTGTAGCACCCGCGTCTCTGAACGTTGACATGATTCCGTCTCGCTCAACGGTAGCTTTCACTTGCTCGCTACCAGCCGTGACCAGGAAAGGTACCTTTGGCTTGATTCCAGCCGCGTCAGCCTGGCGAATGATCTGAGCCGCTTTTTGAAGGTCTTCATAGGATGAATTCGTGCAACTTCCAACCATCGCGTGGGAAAAGTCTTGTGGCCACGTGCTTGCCTTTGCCGTAGTGGAAAACTTGGATAATGGATGTGATAGATCCGGCGTAAATGGGCCATTGATATGAGGTTCGAGGGTATCTAGATTAATCTCTATTACTTCGTCGTAGTAATTTTCACTTCCCTCATCGGCAACTAGTAGGTCGCCGTGGCTTTGGGCAGCTTTGGTAATGAAGCCCCGTTTCGTTGCATCGAGATATCGGCCCATGGCATCGGAGAAGGGGAATATGCACGATGTAGAACCAATCTCGGCGGACATATTACAGACGGTCGCCATGGCGGTAGCACCCAGCGTTTCGGTTCCGGGGCCAAAGAATTCGACGACCTTGGACTTTCCGCCGGATACAGACACCAGACCAGCCAACTTGAGGATGATGTCTACGAAAAAATGAGAAGTCGGATTCAGGAAATGCGTGAGAACTTCTTACCTTTCGAACTTGCCCAACCTTGGAGTTTCCCCGTGAGCTTCACGCCCATGACCTTTGGACACAGAAGCTCCCAAGGCATTCCAGCCATGGCATCCACGGCATCTGAGCCGCCTACTCCGATGCCCATCATTCCCAGGCCTCCTGCGTTAGGAGTATGTGAGTCAGTTCCGATAATAAGACCACCGGGGCTATTCATAGGTTAGTATTTTGACTTAAGGGTGCAATGGTAGGGCTGACAATGCATAGTTCTCCAGAATAATGGTGTGGATGATGCCAGAACCCGGCTTCCAGAACCCGATGTTGTATCGAGCAGAAGCAGAAGATAAGAAAGAATACACCTCTTTGTGCATC
Source organism: Rhytidhysteron rufulum CBS 306.38 (assembly GCA_000467735.1). Taxonomy (NCBI): domain Eukaryota; kingdom Fungi; phylum Ascomycota; class Dothideomycetes; order Hysteriales; family Hysteriaceae; genus Rhytidhysteron; species Rhytidhysteron rufulum. The sequence goes on from AJFL01000323.1 coordinate 21,144, forward strand.
TCACGTGCATTCCGGAGGTCGGTTTCATCACCGTGCTCAGCCATGACCAGATGGTCGCCGTGGATGGTCGTCGGGAGCTGTACTTGGGACAAGCCGGCGCTGATGAACTGCAGGAGGGCCATGGTGGCCGTCGCATCGTGACATGCTGCGCGATCCGGCTTGAGTTGAAGGAACGACTTTCCGCGCTCCAGCGATTGGGATTCGGGGTTGCATAAGTGGCTATAGAGGATCTTCTCAGAGAGAACCAGGGGTCGATTGAAGCGCCGGCGGAGGATGTCGAGGTTTTTGCGCAGCCGGGGATAAGGGAGGTGAGCGTCCTGAATTATACGTAAGTGGTGGGACGGATAGTCAAAGAGGAGTGCATTGAGAGCTTACCTTGTCCAGCAAGCTGATGGGAACTGATGGCTCGTCTCCGTAGGGCGGAGAGGTGAGGGTTGCCAAGCATCGCTTAGTAATGGGTCGGCTTCTGATTGGCCGGATGGCGGACTGCGGCTTTACCCTCAGTAACATGGTGGTGAATGTGGAACGCACTTTGCATTGGCAAGGCACGGCTTATCATCCTACCCCAGCTTTCTTTATAAAAACATCGTGTTGTGGGCGTTCAATCATATTCCTGTCGATTCAAATGCATCCATGCCTTTAGCTCACTAGGAACACTCCGAGACCCACCCCTGGGTTCCTCCACCAAGCCCCCCGTCCGAACTGGCAACGAACGGTAGGTCGCCATCCGAAGCTAGGAAAAGCAGGGTCCGCGCAAAACAATCATCTGCCGAGGCCCATGATGATGATAATGGAAAGCTATTGAAGCTTTATTTTCTGACTATCGGGTACAAGGCAAATTGGCCCTTCTACTCGAGTATACTGATCCTTCAATTACATTCACTATCGAAGCCATTCCATCCTGCCTTATCAAATTCCAGATCAACAATGTCTTCCAAAGTCTTTAATGCTTTGAAACGATTTACGTCATGCGATGTACGCCGTGAAACCTCCCTCCATTTCATCGCGTACTAACTAACCACCACAGGTCTCTGATGCCCTCGTCAAGCTCAAAGTCCCATATGGAGGTTACTTACATGGGCTCCGAATGTTCTCTCCTCTAGAGCAAGCCGGTACAAGCAAGGTCTTTGGTCCAGCTTATACCGTACAAATGGTAGACGCGGCCGACACCACCGCACCAAAGCCGTCGCAGCATTTCGCGGATAGTATCTTCAAAGATTCCGTAGTGTTCATCTCCCAGCCAAAGGGTTACTATTCCGCATGTTGGGGAGGTCTGATGAGCACGCGCGCAAAGTATCTCGGCGCCCAGGGTGTCGTCATTGATGGCAACTTTCGCGATATCAACGAGCACCGTGAATTGGGGTTCAATGTTCGTAATCCCTCTGCAACTTCCAATAGAAAGCTAACATATAGATGATGTAGCTTTTTGCGCGAGGGACTTCCACACTGGGATCAAACACATTCACGAGATCGTCTGCTTTGAACGTTCCGGTAACGTTCACTTCTCCCGAACAACCGCGCGGTATCAACATTAGACCAAACGACTGGATTTTGGGAGATGCCGATGGTGTGGTGGTCATTCCTCCCGAAAAAGCAGAAGAATGCCTATCACTTTGCGAAGAGCGGTTCGAGATAGATGAAAAGACGCTAGAAGCCCTGAAAGCCGGTGAACCCATGGGACCAACCATAGCAAAGCTTCGTAAATAGAATTCCGTTACAATCGAATTGATATAGAAATAAAAAAGCAATATCCAATACCAAACACCAAAGCACGTCCACTAAATCACTGCTTTCGCTCTACTCTCCTCCGGCACCTTCAGCTTTCCACTCCACTCAACCACCCTCTCATAAACCGAAAAGCTTATCGCCCCACTAACCGATAAACGTACCAATCTCGGCGTCGTTCCCTTCCACAAAGCCTTCACCCCATCGTTCCTTATAAACCCCATCAAGCACTTCCATGTACCTCCCTGCTGGCCACCTCCCAGACTCTGCATCCTCGTCTTAACATTATCCATTGGCATAGTCGCATAGACCGTAACCACACCAGCACTAGCTCCAGCGACCACACTCGCCATGCCCAGAATGGATTGTGGTGCAGTGGCTCGGTATAGCTCGACGAAGTAATTGTACGTCGTGAATCGCACCATGGCGTTCGATGCCTGCTTTACGGAGACGGGTACTACGCCCCTGTATAACCCATTCGCGCCTTCAGTCCTCAGAACATGCCTAATAGCATCCCACGCATTATTAAATTGTCTCGGAGTGCCATTCCTGGCCGCCCTTGACGAGTCATCAATAAGCTTAGTCTTTACAGCTTCTCCGGGTGTCAAAACGAGTACACTCTCTGCCACTCCAGCGGCTAGGCCCGCAAGGAGATTCGAGACGGGTGTTGGCTTATTGGTTTGCACGTCATGTGGGAGGTTGGAGCGAATCGCGTCGAAGGTGAAGAATCGGACGCCGGACTTTAAGCTATTGGAGAGTGCGAAGATGGGTGCGCCTCGGTACATTTGACGGATGCCATTTGGTTGGCGGATTGTGGTTGTGAGGACATTGAGGGCGGAGGATGAGGAAAGTTGTTGTCGGGTTTTGACGTACTCGGTTGGATACTGGGTAATTGTTAGTATTTGATATAAAGGAGCTATACGGAGGTCACTGGGAACTCACTGTTGTAAGAGATTCAATGCCACCGGCCGTGAGACCACCGAGGAGTCGTTGGTAGTTGGATACGTCTTTTGAGCTGGTCATGTTGGACCTCCTTTCAATAATTGTATGTTATATTGTACTTCGGCGGTTGTCCGAATTGTATCTTTGATATGGAATGCATATTGACTTTCCGTTCTGGGGTAGTAAATATATGGTAGATGGATGATGCTCCAGCTCGCACGGTCCTTATGGTTGACGGGAGTGCTCCGTGTTTCACGCAAAGGGTGGCTAAACGTGATAGTGGCCCACGGGGATCAATGTGGGGTCATGGGGCTATTGGTCTAGCTCAGTTGTATGTCGCGGAATCTCGATTCCACTGCGTCGTACTGAACTGATGCCATCGTTCACCATGTGCTTTCCGGGATTGACATTGGACATGAATTCATTCCAGGATTGAAGTACATCTTCATATCATATACTAGGTTTACAATTATATTCGATTACCACCAGTAAAGTTCTTTTGGATTAGACACCATGATGTTCGCCCATTCCTCATCCGTAAGCCAACTTCGCAGGCTGAGTAACCACTCCCGATCATCCACTTCTAAGAAAGGTGTCTCCTTCATTGCCTCTTCATGCGTGCGAACCTTCATTCGCGGCGTATGTGGCCTATCAAGAATTGAGTCATTAGCGGAGTGACCGAAACGAAAAGTATGATGTCTTACCAGTCACTGCCCCATAGAACCCTCTTTGGATTTGCTTTTACCAAACACTGAACCAGCTCCTTCATATCTTCATAATGAGGAGCTTGCTCGGATGAGCGATACGGTGCACTCAACTTAATCCAAAAGTTACCTGACTTAAGCAACGAGACGATGGCATCCAAACCAGGCTGCGACAAGACCTCTACACCATCCGGAAGCATACTCTTTCCTTTCAACAGTGCATGATGATCTGTGACTACAGGAACTGGAAGTCTACGTATTACTTCGCCCAGCGGTTGCCAATGATCAGGGTTCAATTGAAGCATTGCGAGACTCCACTTATAACTTCGCACCTTTTCGGCATAAGAGCGGAGCATGTCTATTTGCCTTTCCAGATCATGCATTGCTTGATGCTTGTACAGATTTAGTCGAATTCCACGAACCCCATGAGCGTGAAGGTCATCGAGCTCTTTCGTTGAGGTGGATAGGTCGATAACTGCTATACCTCGCGTCTTCTCCGATCCAAGGTCTTTGATAAAGGATTTCAAAGATGAACTATCGTCACCATATGATAGCCCGTGAGTGAGGACAGAGTTCGTAATTCCAAGGCTTGCTTTGAACTTCTGGAACTGGGCCACCGTTGCTGGTGGCGGCGTAAGGTGTCTATCGGAAGCATATGCATATTGAGATGCTAGTTATCAATCTCCCGTGAGTAGGTTCTCCAGCAATGCAATAATGATAGAACTGTGCTTACGATCAAAGATGTGATGGTGAACGTCGAAGCCTCCGTGAGGAAATATAATGCGCTCGCCATTGGTAGCCATTTTGCGATAGAATAAGGAAGCTTGGTGTTCGATAAAGCAGAGTTGTGCAGAGAATGGTTTGGGTGTTGGGGAGAGAGTCGCCAGTGTAGACTGGGGAAGGTGATGACGTAGGAGAATGGGGTAAGGTTGGTCCGGGGTAAAACATGTAATTCCAAAATCTCCGTCAAAAGGTAGAAAGAATAATGGTAAATCTTCTTCCTGCCACAGTATGGGGATACCCCGTGCCGTTGGTGTTGGCGGAGGATTCAGTGTTCCCGGAGACGCACCGAGAGGAACCATCCGTTAGCAGGGGAGGGGCCAACACTACTGGAGCATTCCGGGACCTGGCAAATGTCAACCTCACCAATTACCGAGGTGGCAATTCGCTGATGGTCTTCTCGTTCTACTCCGCACTGCGGACTTGTCCCGTTATCACTCCTCATTCTCCCCCCGTCCTCGTCTTTCGCACCTCTCCGCCCTCACACATCCGCTTATCCCGGTCTGACTACGTCGGTGCGTACGGAATCAACCAGCATGGATCCTGCCACTGCCAGCGGATCCAAGAGAGAACGGAAGAAGGTTCGGCTGGCCTGCGAAAGGTGCCGTGAACGCCGCATCAAGGTGGGTGATTGCACCTGCACAGGGCTCCACCCTGAGAAGAAACCTGACGTTTTCAGTGCGACGGACAAATTCCAGCGTGTGGAAATTGTGCCAAAGCTCAGGTCCCCTGCATCGATGTGGATTCGCGCACTGCCGACGGCCGCATCTCCAGAGCGTAAGTCTTCTCTTCGCTTTGAGCTGCCCTTCCAATCACGCGATGGTGTTAACGCATACACGCCTCTCTCGTTCGGACCGGATACTTTTGAAAGGCAGCTCCGAAGCATGACAACTCTAACATGAAAACAGGTTCCAACTTAATGCAGCATCCCGCATTCAGTGGTTGGAAGGCATAATACGCAATCGCCTGCCTGACGTTGACCTTACCGAAGGGCCGCAATTGACCTTCAATGAAACCAACCCATCGGCCCTATCCCCTGCTGAGCAAGAGCAGACTTCATCGTCACAGAACCAAGGCGTGAAGCGATCCTATCATACCGCAAACCTTGATGGTACGCAGGATGTGTCTGCTGCAGCTGCTCAAAATGCTCGCTCGATGGCACTGCATCTTGGGCTTATATCCCTTAACGTGAACTCATCCGAAACCCATTATCTTGGCTCTTCTTCAGGTTCCTTCTTTAGTTCCTTGCTCCAGTCACATGAAGAGGAGCAAAACCCCACGTACAGACTGAGCGTTGAGAACACAAGCAATGACGATTTTGGAGATGCCATTATCAACGACGACCCTACTAGCGTTATCACTGAAGATAAGTATAAGGTCAAGATAGCCGCGCTACTAGAATTATTGCAAAAGGTACGTTTCTATGCATAGTACTAGGTCATTTACACTTTTACCCTACCCCAAAAGAATTTATATCGTTAAACAGGCTTCATCCTTGCTCAATACCCCGAAGAGAATATACCCAAACTGCAGTGAATGAAGAATATGGCTTCCTTCTTAGAATGGTATAACTAAACTAATGACCAGGCATTGTAACCACGTACGAGTTACCATAAGTGCCTTCACGCTAATATTTCAATATAGGAATTGCCGCCGCGTCACGACTTCAATAGTTTATGCGGCCTCTTCTTTCGCCAATTCCATACCGAGTTTCCATTAATACATCGACCTACCTTCGAAAACATAGCAAACGCACTTTATGACTGTGCGTCGGATCCCACTGAATATTCAATTCAGCCAAATGGATGGCCTACAACACAGAGATTCTTTCCTTGCAATGGGGAAGACCCAGCCATGCGAGCTCGGAAATTGATTTCAATTTCCATTCACGAAGCGGCAGCGCAGGTGTTCCTAGTGCTAGCAATAGCGGCTTCCCTTCGAACTCAGAAGAGATCGTACCAATACGACCCAGGAAAGTTCTACCAGATCGCCTCATCGATACTAGATATTGCGATCAGTCGGGTCTCATTATCCGCATTGCAGATAATCATACTCATGGCTCTTCACAGCTTCACGAGTCCACAAAGGTGCAATACCTGGACGACGCTGCATCTTGGATTTGCATTCGCTGTGGATCTTGGATTACATCGAGAGGTGCCGAATTATGGTCACCTCCCAGAAGCCGTTTTACAAATGAGGCGGCGGATTTTCTACTGTATTTATTCTTTGGAGAGGTTTGTTCACCCTTCATAAGCCATATGTAAATTATACACTGTACTAACAGGACTGTCATAGACGTCTTAGCGCCATACAAGGTCGACCACTAGGCTTCTCGGATGATACGCTTGATGCTGCACTTCCCAAAACACTTTCAAACGACAACAACGACCCCGCAATCGCAGCGGACCAAGCCTACATGTCTGCGTCAATTCATATCTTCAAAATGGCTCAGCTGATATCGGAGATCAAAAGAACTTTATACTTGTTGCAAAAAGACGAGAATGGGGACCGGAATACACAAAATCGGAAACGCGAGATTCAAGAGGCACTCCACAAGAAATTGGACATCTGGGAACGGGAATGCAGTGCAGTCATAGAATCCATCCCACAGTTTGAGGCACCACAGGACCGGCGTGGTCTGATAATCAAGTACAAGATCGATTACAGCTTTGCCATCTGCCTTCTCTATCAACCTTCGCAGCTATTCCTACGCCCCAATGAGGAGTCCTTGAAACACTGCTTCACACATTCAGTCCAACGACTCAGACTATTCAACGCCCTTTACGAAAGTGATCAGTTGTTTTTCAGTTGGCGCAATGTCCACGGGATCTATTCGGCAGGAGCAGTCGCTCTCTTCTGCTTACGCACTTCGACCACCATTCGGGCCATGCATCCCCTCTCCCAGATTGCTAGTGACATCCGTCTATGCACGAATCTGCTAAGTGCAGGTGGCGAGTGGTGGCCGCTCGTACGCAAGGGTCGAGCTAGCTTTGAACGAATGGCAAATGCCACGCTCCAGATACTAGGAGACACAAGCTACGAGTATCAGGCCAGTAGCAGACCACATCTCATGCCTAGTCTCGATTCACAGACAGTGACGCGACCCATAGATAGCGCACAACCTAATGCTGCAGACCTAGGCTTAGAAGACTTTGATAGTGGCTTCACTGGGCACATGGACTTGGGCGGGCCTACGGATGTCTTCAGTTTAGTCTCGACTCCATTGGTGATTGATGGGTTTCCGTATCCTTGGAACGACTTTCAAAACAATCTACTATTTGCCCAAGATGTTGATATCAATGGACTTTAGGAGTTTTCCCAGTTGTAAAACAAGCTAAAATTCAGTGTACAAAAATTACTTTTGATAGTCATATAGCAGCATTCTTACATGCTTGGACAAATAAAAACATTTATTCACGTGCACACGTGCATTGAAAAGCTTATATAATCATTGATAGATAGTTCGAAGTTCAGCACTAACGAACAAGGCATGGGGTCATAGGGAGCTTGTAATGGAATGTTTGCCCATGTCAAAGGTAGACGGTAGGGTAGGTAGCTCTAAAAGAGTAAATGTGTGCTACTCGTTCCTCAGGAGCTGTCCAACCTGAGGGTCCTACCCGACGCGGAGCACTCCGAGCTGAGACGTTCTAGAGTCTGACGTAGCGTATACATCGCTTCATCCAAAAATCATACCACCGCAAAAGTGCCGCCGTCTATTCACCCACAATTTTGCGGAGACCCCAGTGCACAAGACCTACAGTGCGGGGATCGAACAGTTACATTCGACCAATCGTTCTCGTCTGATATGCTAATCTTGCTCTCGCCCTTTCCCCAAGCCATGATTGCCTGAATCGATTAGTTTCTCGACGACACCTCTATACATAGGTCCTGTCTCTCGCACTCCTGGCCATTCATTCCTGAACGACTCGACTCGATATAATCGTCTTCGTCAAGGCATTTTATCTCCGAGTTCAGACTTCCCTTCATTTCTTACCCGCCTCCTACCTCAACAAATCATGGGTGCTGCCGGTGGCGGTCTCGTCTCCAAAGAAGCTTTGGCTTCAACCCCCGGGGAAGTGTTGCGATTTAAAATTTGGATTGTAGCACTCTGGGCATCCTGCTGTGGAGGTCTGCATGGTGTCAACACTGCCAATATTTCGGGCATCATGAGCATGACACCGTTCAAAAAGGCTTTCGGATTCAATCATCTCTCTGCAGATGGCCTTGCCAATATCACTGGATGGGTTGTGTCGTCAATGCTCTTGGTAAGTATTTTCGGGTGAACACTTTTCAAACACACCCTAACACCCAAATTCAGGGCCAACTCTGTGGAGTGTTCTTCGCCGGTTTCGTCACCGAGAAATACGGGCGCAGGATGTGTATCCTCACTGCTGCATCCTGGTACACGATCGGCACCATACTCATGGCAGCGAACTGGGGCTCGACTGCCCAGCTTCTTGTTGGTCGCGTCTGCTCTGGTCTCGGCTCTGGGTTTGGAATGTCGGTCGGTGCTATCTACATTGCTGAGGTCGCCCCTCAAGCTGTCCGAGGAACAATGTCAACACTATACAATGTCAACATCATGTCTGGTGTAACTGGTGCCTACTGGATCAATTACTGGGCACTGCTTCACCTTCCCAAGACCTCAAATTGGCAGTGGAGAGCACCAATGATCTTGCAGATTTTCCCTGCTGCCTGCTTGTTTATCGGCCTATTTTTCTTCCCAGAATCACCGCGGTACCTTGCTTTGAAGAACCAGACTGAAAGGGCTAAGCAAGTTCTACTCGAACTCCGTGGAATTCCAGAAGACCACGAATACTTCCAGAAAGAGTTCAATGAGCTTACCACTAAGGTGTCCTCGGATCAGGAACAAGAAAAAGGTCTCCAGGCCATCAAGACTCTATTCAAAATTTGTGGATCAGATCCATCTACTAGGAAGCGTCTCATTTTCGTCATTGTCATCCAAACATTCTTTATCATGTCTGGTGGTAACTCCATCACTTATTACGCTCCTTCGATTCTCAAGTCCATGAGCCTCAACTCCCAACAGATCCTTCTGTTCACTGCCATCTACGGCATGGTTAAAGTCGCATCCGTCCTTTTGTACGCATTCCTTCTCACCGAGAGATTTGGACGGAGACCATTACTGTTAATTGGAGCGCTCACAAACGCCCTCTGCTTGGTTTATTTGAGTGCATACCTTGGGGTCTCTGAGAAGCATCCTAGCGATGGTCCCACTGCCGCTTCTTGGATGGCCATTGTCAGTATTTGCATTTTCGCTGTTGGTAAGTCCATGTCCTCATCTCCTTCTCTCAGGGCACGCGCTAACATACAAATAGGCTACGGATTCGGCTGGGCTCCTGCATTCTCCCTCAGCACCAGTGAAGTTTGTCCAACTCGCACCCGAAACGCCATCGTCACAATCGCATTCCTCTATCAAAATGTCCTCAACTTCCTCATTTCTCGCTTCTTCCCCAACATGACCACATCAATGCACTCTTGGGGGCCCTTCGCACTCTTCGCCGCATTCACCTTCGTTGGTTTTGTATGGGTATTCCTTGCCTTCCCAGAATGCAAGGGTCGTTCGATGGAAACCATGGATCAGCTTTTCATGGGACCCTGGTACAAGGTTGCTCATCGTCAGAAAAAGCTCGCGAGAGTAGTGGAGGAACTGGAGGTTGAGAAACCGATGGAGAAGGAAATGCATGTTGAGACTGTTGAGAAGGTCAAAGACTAAGCTTACAATTGCTTAGGGTCTCAATTGAACGTCAAGTCTCACGAATGCATGGCTAAATATGGGTCAAGATGGAATTGGATGGATAAGGGGGTGGGAATCATTATATCATGTGCTGTGTTCTCTTTGTTAGCTTTCTTTAATAATTCACAAAGAGTTCACAGATTTATCATGTTTTTATGCAACGATGGGGTGATATGTACATATGGAAATGAATTCAGAAACGCTATCATGTGAACACTCCTCATGCCATCAAATGCCATTATCCATATGAAGTCTTTCCTTCTCCAATTGAAAAATCACATCTACATTTCTCCCCTAGAATGGGTTCAAAACTAACGGAGGTCGCCTCAATTGCTTTGCTAGAGCAGACTTCAAAGTAATCCAGTTCAGCCAGTATGAAGCTGACTTTCCAAGGTGGGTTTTGTAGCTATCCAATACATCAATGGGCCTTGGCATATTTGTCATAGCACACCCTGATTACGGGTTGCTCCATATCCAATTCCCGTGGCGGAAATACCCTGTTACCCCACTCGGTGAGTAGCCTTGCCGAGGATGGCCAGGTTCCTGGATACCTCCGCGAAGGACTCCACTTCCCCGTGGGGTACCTGACAGCAAGCTAAGGACGAGTTGGGTAAAGAATATCGTTCCTGACTCTTAGATATCAATGAATTTTACATGCTTGAGTCAAGACCAAGGTCCAATATTCTATATAGGTTGTGAAGTTTTCTTCAAAAGAATGGAAACCAGACGACATCCGTTCATCTCTGCGGTGGTTCCAACTGGAAGGTAGCGATAGAGTCCACTATCGATCATGGCTTCGCTATTACGTTCTTCTCTTCCGTTTCTAATGCTCGCATCTGGGTGCGCATGTGATTTCCTGCAATCATTGCCAGAGTCCTTCGAACCCATCAATGCATCATGGGCTTGGTTGACATATGACAATCCCGATTACCGTGTCCTTCCATACACATTCAACCGTTCCATCTTCGACGCCCCAGCTGATGCCGAAGCATCGGATCTTGAATTAGCTGCTTCGTAAGTCAATCATCTCCATGTATCTAATCTACGTTGCTGATCACGGACAGGAATGAAAAGCTGAACGCAACCGACTTTGTGGCATACGATGATTCATTCTTCGATCTACTTGGTGCCAAAGCGACCATCAATCATGTCCAGCATCTCGCATACCAATCGCACGAAGCACCTTGCGTTGTGCCCGGAACTGGCGATCTTTTCTTCACTGAATGGGGTCCTCCAGGTGGAGACAACGGAACCCACAATTGGCAATACCTCCTCAACGTCAAGAACAACACTCTTCAGAAAATCCAGACAGACCCTCCAACGGTGAACATGCATGGTTGTAAAGTTCATGACGGGATGATCTTTGTTGTTACTGATGGAGATGAGAGCGGCACAGCTGAGTTGGTCAAGATCAATCCGGAAACATGGAAGAAGACTACACTGCTGAACCATTTTTATGAGCAACCTTTTGGAGGCTTCAATGATTTGGAAATCGATCCTGATGGAAACTTCTATCTCACTGATAGTAAATCTGCAACTGTAAGTTCTTTTCGCTCTCCTCTGCTAACATCATGATTAATGACTCGAATCAGGGTCGTGGAATCATTCCTTACACACTTCCAACCAATCCCGCAACTTATTTTGTCAGCGGTACAACATTACGCCCAAAGCTAATTCAAGTCACGAACGGAAATGCCAATGGTGTTGCTATCTCTCCGGATGGAAAGACACTCTACCTCCCCGATACCGGTGTCTCCGAGTTCACCCCCAGCAGGAAAAACCCGTACAACAAGCGCGAGCTCTACGCTTACGATTTCGCAACCTCTTCGGATGGAAGGAAGCTTCCCGTATTGATGAACAAAAGGTTACTGAATAGTCCAGTGAATTACTTCTATGATGGGATTAGAGTGAGTAAAGAAGGGTGGATCTTTGTGGGGTCGGGTGATGGTGTAGATGTTATTAATCCGGATGACGGACTACCTATTGGAAGTATTAGAGTTGGTGGGGGCGAAAACGTAGCCGTTGCTATTGCGTTTGAGAAGAATGGGATTTGGATTGTGGGGCGGGGAGGCGTTTGGCATGTTGAAGGTATCGCGGCGGAGTTGAGTGCATGATCATTCGATGCTGCTGGTGAATTCACGAACGAGAAACATCAGAATACATGATCATGAGAATACTCAAATGAGTGTATATATTCATTCGCCATCTAACTATGCTAGTGATGCGAGCATGCGAGCCTTAATCCATTCGGTCAGAACAGGACGAGAAACGCTCAAACATTTAGTTACCATCCCAAACCTTGGGTCCAGGCATGACGTATGACTTGGGGTTGTTCCACTTGTTGAAAGCAATTCCGGGGTCGTTGGCACTGTAGATACCTGGGATCTTGACGAGTGGGGATGGGTTTCCACCACCTTCACCCTCAATCTTAAGCTGGTAGCACTCCATGTAGAATTGTGCCTTTCCTACGTGACCCTCGTGAAGGCCAATGTGCTCAACACGGACCAAGTATTCGCCAGGGGGAATGTTCTTCTGGATAGTCCACTCGATGCGGTCCTTTTGCCAGGTGCACCAGTTTCCGTCGCTTCCTGGGTTGTTACCGCAGAGACCGATTTCGTAAGCCTTGAACCAGTCACCGGAACCATCGTAGTCGTTTACTGCACCAGGTGCCTTGGATAGGTAAACGAAACCTGGGCCGGGGTGCTCGATGAATTCGTTGTTGAAGAGCTTGAAGCCGATCTTGTCTCCTGCTTTGACGGTGTAGGTGGCAGTGGAACCGGGCTTTGCGCCCTTGTTGCAGCGCAAATCGTTGGAGTTTACAATCTCCGAGGTGTAGTCGGGCATATAGGTGTTGCTGTTCTTGCGAGTGTAAGCATACTCGCCACCGATGGATTGGCCGTTGACGATGAGACGGTTGAAGATGTAGTGGGCCTCTGTAAGAGGAGCCGCTAACAATGCGACAAGAGTGAAAGCCTTCATGGTGAATCAAGGCTGAAATGAATGAAGTGAAGGTAGTGAGAGAAGGACTGCTTCGAGAGCTTGTAGGTGAAGATCTCCAACCTAGGCAGATCCAAGCATACTTATGGAAGAGACTCTCCCTTCCATCTCCGAAATCCGAAATAATTTGTCTTACCCCCATTGGAGGAATATTTCTTTTCTTTTCCATTCCTTGGCCTATAATCAATGAGAATAGCCTCTTATCCAGATGTTCTACAATCCCCGCAATTTGCCTTAACGAAGCGAGCTGTGTAATCTCTTAAATGATTTTATATTCATGCCAAGCAGTTGTCTAACCAATGATGTCGCGTGCATTTTCTTATGCCAAGATGTGGGGAGTCGTTAAAATAAGCTTAATACAACCTGTCAAGTGCCGGATATCTGGGGTTACATGTAGCTAAGCCGGCATATGCAATGTACCACCACTGAATAAAACGTGTCGCTACCAGATAATGTGGGTGTGTTCAAAATGTGTCGCATGAGCGATCAAAGTCCTTTATTTTCACACTCCATGATCTGCACCTGATTAGAACACTTATTCGGCTATACGGAGTAGAAAGGCCAGTACTAACATCGGCACGCGCTTGTCCTGACAAAGAAGGACCATTCTAGCCATCAGCAATCAATAGCCTTAGATTTAAATGCTAAAAACGGCGGTGTTGCGAGTTGGGGAAGGGAGACAAGGCCCCTGCTTTTGGAAGGTATCTCTGGCCCTTTCAATGATGTACCTAGGTATGAAGTATGCCATAGTTCCAATTATGGCCCTGGAGCTTATAAAACCATATTTCATGTTAGAGGTTCAATTCTGTCACTGAGTTATCCGAGCCGCAGTTGCCCCGTGTTCATTCATCGTGTTCTCGACCATTCTGTTGACGGATTGTGGGGGGCTTAGGTTCGATCCAAATGAAGGGCGTGGAACACTCTAGGTAGGGGTGCGCCCTGCATTATTGACAGCACAGTTTTGCATTCCACCCTGTAATTTGAATTGAGCTGGATTGGGCATGTCTTCCCGTGAGAAATGGAGGGCTTGTCGCGGTGCAGGCTGTTTTGCATTTCCTTTGCGCATTGTGTGCTTTATCATAGCTATAAATCGATTGCTGGTGCGAGCGGCATGTATGCTCATACAACATATTGGCCTCACTCTCGTCCATTTTTCGAAGTATGACAACATAATTTGGATTCTCCTGGTAAGATATTAGTCACACACAAGGAGCTCAAATGGGGGGCAAGGAATCATACTCGATCAATTCTGTAAGAAATTTCGTAGTGGCGTAATGTATCAATAGAGATGTGATTTGTTTTAGCTCTTAAGAAACCTGTTTGATGTTGCACCTTGGGAGAGTGAATGCTCGAACTACCATGTCGTCGGCCTGTCTTTGATATTGGATGTAACATGGCTACAATTTCGTCATGCACAAATCCAAAGTCAGTGAGAAGTTTGAACATCGCATCCTCAATTATTGTGTCCAATTTGGGTGCGTGATCCTGAGCGTAAGGAATCATTGCTCGAATCTCGTTAGCGGGAAGGCCGATGTTAGCGAGGCGCCTGCGCATCTCGTCTTGGATTTCCCTTTGCAGTATATCTTGCTCTCCATTGACCAAAGTCTCAGTCATTTGTGAGTAAGATAGAGATGAAGGGGGAACAAGAGATTTGAATCTCCTCACTGAGCCTTTGACAGATGCCTTCGCGCTCGGATATGGATCAGCATGAGACGCTTGTTCGAGAAATGCCGAAGCAAACCGAAACTGCTCTTTCCCCATCTCTATCGACTGCAGTGAGAGTATCTTATCATCCTCGTCCATGAAAAGGAGCTCCTTAAGTCTCACTGCGTAGATTTTCCCCTTGGGACAAAGTGTAATAAATTCCGGACCACTAGAGGAAACCCTACAGGATTTGCAACGACCGATGTGCTTTTCGAATCGAACAGCGGCCTCCATTTCTGATTTTGACATTTCCTTTTCACGTATCACTAACTTGAGAGACTCCTGGGAGTATTTGACTGAATCGCTGTCTTTAACTACATTGGTGGCCGTTTAAGGTCTCTCATGGGAATGGTCCGAATTTACCAGCTCACATGTCGCAGGATTTTGACCAATTTCCCCACCATCTTGATCAGTTACCTCATGTGTCTGGATTTCATCAGCACATGGTGAGATGTATGAGATTCTCGGGGGAGCAAAGGTATTTTCTTTGAGCTCATGAAGTGGTGGTGTCAAGGGTACTTGCTCATCCAAAAATGGGAGAGGAGGTTTTATGATTTCGTTGAGTCGGAGAATAGAACCACTTCCTATGCCCGTGCTAAGTGACAAACTCGTGCCATCGGTAATATAGCCATCGTCTTCGAGACAGCAAAGACCTGAAAACGTGATTTGGGTGTCAGAACTATGACTGCACTCTCGAATATGATCTAACACCTTATGAATGGGCCAACGTTGACTTTGTTGTGTGTTTAGCATGCCCTGTATCCAAGTTGAGGGGAGAGCTCCATCATAGGGTTCCTGAACCTTGCAAAGTATCTCAATCCAGGCTATGATACCCGCTGGATTCTTGTGATACAGCCCGGATTTGGATCCATTTACCTCCAGGAACGTAGTCAAGTCTTGTACAGTTTTCCCTTTCATTACTGTCCAAATTTCTAGAAAGACGCAAGCAAGTGACCATACGTCGGATGACGGATTACGTCGAGAGTAGTCTGAGACTTCGGGGGCGCAGTATCTAGGAGTCAATTGAGTGGGTCCTGATGTAGTACTATGGCTAAGCTCTGACCAGTCTAATGCAATGCCAAAGTCCGTCAGAAGAATGTTCTGGTTCTTTACTAAAATGTTTTGCGGTTTGATGTCCTTGTGCCGAATTCGATTCTCATGTAAGAACTCCAGCGCTGCAGTGAGGCAACCGAAGAAAGTGGGGAGAATGGTTCTTTCACTATCAGAAAGTGGGCTGTCTAGGTATCTCTTGAGATCAGAATCTGCGATAGGTGACATGATTATACCAACCCATTTAGGATCACTATAACTGCCAATAAACTCGATTATGTGTCGATGCGATGAAACCTTCTTCATACTCGCTAATTCGTTGATGAAAGTGCGCAAGACCTCTTTATCTTGCTTAAACGTCCTGCCTCGTGGTATCATCTTTCGTGCATATTCCTTATGACTAACCGTGCTAATAACACGATCAACATATCCGGATCCTCCTTTTCCAAGCTCAGCACACTTCTTGAATGGTACCTCCATTACATTGGAAAAGTGTGAATGCTTGCCATCTTTGTGTTCAATATCAAGAGCCATCGATAGGACGTATTTCTGGGCTTTGAGAAAGACGGACACCGCGGCGGTGCTTCGGAAGGATTCCGGAAGGGTTCTTTAGCTAAATGGGAACGAAAAATTGGTTATCCCTTCTGAGAGGAATGCATCGATCGCTGGAAGCTGACCTATGTCCCTCAATACACAGTAGACCCTTGGTATTCGACCCCAAGATATTTGTCCCGTCCGGCGAAGGACATCGGAAATACTGCGAATTTCAAGCTCGGAGAATGGCTTTTGATCGGTAGGTCGAGGGTTAGGGAACCAAGCTAACATGAGCTGGTCAAGGTCTTCAAGCGTAGTCATGGCACAGCTGTTCTGCTAGGTCCCTCGGGCTTGGTACGTTCATGTAGGGCTAGGGACGGGAGGGCAGTGAGCGATGCTGTTCCGTGATTCGAATGGGATTGGAAAGGCCCAAGGCCCATATAACGAACGTCTTTGAATTGTTTGGTATCCCAATGTCTTGATGTGCAAGGCTAGAGACCTTCTTTTCCTTCTCGGCCTCGGCGGCGTTGGCAACTCAGCCGCATCAGAACGTCCGGGGTCAGCTCGGTTACTTCATACACTGCCACACTTGTTTGAGTAGTACCGCACAACAGGGGTATGTTCCTGGTTATTGGTTGGAGATATACAAAGATCTATTTTCCAACACAGCCTACTAGCTATAGTTAATATAATGAACTATATGTCGACATGTTACCACGTACAGGTATCTCTCGGTCAAGAATCTTATCACCCCATTTTTGAACCGTACACCAACCCCCTAATCACTTCATCCAACCCCTCCCCCGCCAAACCCAACTCCCCATTTAAGAAAACCTTATCCTCATAATGACCCCCATACCCCTCCCTAGCAAGCGTAGCCCACAACAATTCCACATTCTTCGCCCCATTGCCATTCCTGATAGCCTCCTTCGCCTTTTCAGCCTCCTCTTCCGCACTCACACTCTGCACGGTCCAATCTTCTTCCTTCTCCCCTCTCACTCTTAACACGCTTTCAAAGATATCCTTTTGGCTCACGCAGAACGAGCTAAAATACACAAACTCGTTTTGGAAGCTTGATAGTTTCTCATCTGGTAAGCTGAGTAAAGCAGCGAGGGACTTTGCAACCTTCGGTAACGTTGTGGTATTGATTTCCGTGGTTCCCTCGTCGAAGAAAGTAGCTTTCCGATCCTTCAAATTGATACCCCAGTAATTCGTTTCGGTACCCCAATATTTCGCCTCAAAACTCCAATCGAACCATGGACCGTTGATAATACCAATCCACTTACTCACACCTAGCGTTTCGATTTGATTACGGTACTTGGTCTTCCTCGTCATAAGGCTGATCTCTTGGTTCAACTTCTCGTGCTTATTGTCGCACGCAAACTCGCACGGTATCACCCAAGGCACGTTTGCCTTTGCAGCGGCATTGATGAATGTAATTTGTGAGTCTAAGGCCATAGCACTAGGCTGAAGGATCAGGACGTCTTGATCTTTGAGGGTCTCGAGTAGAAAATTTTCGTCATCGTAGGATCCTCTTGCTATTTTGACTTCGGCAGAAAGGGTTTTGGTAGACTCGATGCGAGAAATAGCTGTGATGGTATGGATACCTTGGGCGAGAAGGGCATTCACGGTTTGGGAGCCGAGGCCTCCGCTAGCGCCTAGAATGGCGATTTTACGAGCCTGTTTGGAAGCCATGGTGAATGTTTTTGCTTCGAAAAGAGAAGGATGGTGTTGGCTTTTATAAGCGTGTTATTCCAAGTCTTATGGTTGACTGCGCCGCGTGAATGCAGTGCACCGGAACTGGGAGCTCCGATGGCTTTATAAGCCGGAATTTTGGAAGGCGAGTAAGAAGATGGTATACTTACTGCGCTATGGCATAGCTTTATTGAATTGTCACTGCGCCCTGATCCTAATATCGAGTTCGTGAATCACCTTCCTTTTTCGGCCCAGCACCATGCAGCAGCTAGCATCTATCCGATATCTGAGGCTTATGTAGATGTACCAAGTCACAGATCATGTCTATGTAGTCTTGTTAGGTGTTGAAATTGATATTGGCGAAGCGGTGATTGAAATAGAATTCGTCGAGCGCGAGCAAGGCTAGCGTAGTTTTGTAAGGCAGAGATGAGCTAAACATCTAGAACTCTAACTTCGAGGAAGTAGGTTTTACAAACTCCAAGAGTTTCCGTCGTAGGATAGAAGGTTGTCGATGTTCCAATCATCCGTAGCACCGGAGGCAAGGTCAAAATCATATTCGTTAGACCCGGTCCAGGCCCTCATTCCGTCCGTTTCCAACGCACCGCTGAAGTCAAGGAAGTCGAGTCCATCATTTGGCAGAGCTAGAAAATCATCTGCTGGTTCGTCGTCACCTTGGGAAGTGGAACTATTTGGACTTTGCTCAAGGTAATTGCGAGTTTTTGCATGCCCGCCCATGATAGCATAGAGCTCTGGTAGTAGGGCCATCCGTTCCGCATCGGCATGGCCTTGATCTGATTCCGCTGCCCAGCGATCGTAGATTTCCAGTATTTTGGCCAGTACCTTGCGCCCATCCGATGCCATGGCATCACCTATCGCATCCAAGTCCTGTATTGCGATTTCAATGTCCGTTCGTAAAGAAACGGCAGCATCGGGTCGTTCCACCAGGAGGAATACAGCTATTGAAACAGCAGAGCAGAAGATTTGGTATCCCTGGACGTAAAACTTGGGAGAGGATGTGAACCGTGCTGAATTGGCTCTCAGGTGATGGTAAACTTGAAAAGCGGTTTTGGCTGCTTGGGCACACTGTGACCAGCATTCGTTCGGTTTCGATCGTATCAAGGGCCTCAGCATACGTATCCGTTGAACACAAATGGAATTGTGGAGCAAGTGATGTTGCCACACGAGACAGTCTAGCTCTGGTGGCAAATTCATCTCCGATCCTGGGGAGGCTGCTGGTAAGCGCAAGTACCAAGGCAGTCCATCGATTATCGTTGAGATTGTTGAATCGACGTCTCTGACGTGTTCGTACGAAGAAAGCAGCGACCCATTCCGCACATATAGCTTGTTCAGGGCTTTGAAGATATGAGCCCGGAAGACATGCATGCTCATCATGGTTGGTTGTTCAATTGGATACTCCTGGATGGCGGTATCTGTGAGATCGGAATCATTGCAATTTCTAGGGAATGGAACAGTAGACTCGTGGGATTGGATCAACGGCTGTCTATCGAGTGAGAATGCCTGGAATCTGGTGAGAATTAATTATATGCCACCACTATCTGCATTGGTAGACGTACGTATCAGCACAGCAGATATCCCACCAAATTCGATGTCTCATTTCACTATCAAGGTTGCGAGAAGTTTCGAAATCTTTGTCTAGGCCGATTGCTTGCGCTGCTCGAACCGCTTGACCATGGCATCTAAAGTTATAAGCAGTCGTCTATGATTGGAACTGGGCGAAGGTACTCACGAACTCAGAGTCTCTACATTCTTGGTAGCATACCAATAGAGCTGAGAGAGGATAAACGTTTGGATTTGGAAAAGACATGGCTTAGCTTCAAAGCCCCCTGCGTAAAGGCATTGACGAGAAGATTTATACCATGACGGTACGTGCGACCTGATTTGGTTCTCTACAAGACCCGGCACCATGGGTTGGCCCGAAGGGATGTACATGGCAGACAATGTGATAATGATATAAAGAAGAGAAAGCCAGATCAAATCGATTTCTTGGACAGGTGTCTCCCAAAATATTTCTAGCGTAGAGTAGAAGGATGGAGCGTGGATTGCTTGGAATATCCAATTGATGTGCTCGAAGAAATATGAAATCAATGATTCACATTGCAATCTTAAAGGAAGGTTGCTCGCTAGATATACTTGCCATTCGAATCTTTCTGCGGAGTCAATGCCAATCGCTAGATTAGAACTGGATGGCTCTTGTACACCTTCAAATCTTGCTTGGGGCGTAGAACGTTCATTATTCATGAAAGATTGGAGGTGTTGTACACTTTGGAGCGCATCTCGGGGTAGCTGGCTTGGAAATATATTTTTTGGCAAGGCGGATAGACACGCGCCGCCATTGAAGGATCGTAAAGGCTGGGGAGGATTTTGCTGCACTCCTAAACGTGGAATGGGATTCCTAGCAATGGCGGCCTTGGTATGGGGGAGGTATCGAGGAGGATTTGCGTGGCATGCCTCTTGGCGGTTGTAGCGAATGCAAGATGTGCAGGGGGTCAGCCTGTCGCATCTGATCTTGCGTTCGCGGCATGGTAGACAGCTAATAGTGCGCATCTTATTGGTAGTTGCATGATTGGTGTTAGAGATGGAGGAGAGAAGATGAGAAAGTTGAGAGTCGGAGACTTCAATTCCTCAGCCCGGTTTTGCCTGCTCCGAAGCATTTCACCGGGGTATGTTGTTGTTATACGGAGCATGCCGCTATATCGTAGCCGTAACAGGCGCCCACCTGCCACCCTAATTATCCAGATAATCGTAGTGAATCTCAGCAAGAGAGAAACCTTAAGAATCATTTTATCTCATTGTTTTGGTGTTCTTTTATAGGCGGTAACCAAGCTAGTAAGCCAATAAGTTGACTAGTAAGATGGGTAGAGGGTTTAGCTTACTCTCGCTCTCAACGTCCTCTGATTGGTGGAGAGCTGAATTCGCTCGATCGAGTTTAGCGCCTTGATTGCCTTTCATCATTTCTACAATAGGCACTTTGTATGCGGTCTAAAGGTTCATCCGATGGAGGCAAATAGTCTAGGAACAGATTTAAAGGCCTTGCAATGCTCAAGGTAACCTATCCATTCTCCAATCAACGATACCCGAGGTAGACACTTCCGCGACCACATCAACATGCCTGGCCTAACCATCCCACCCCCTATGAAAGTCCAATCCGTCAGCCACGGCAAACCACAGTGGCTCACAATTGGAGCACAAAAGATATATTCATCAATAATCCACGAACCCAGCCCATACATCCAACTCAACCCGACGTCAGGAGTGGAAGAAAACGATCTCGCAGTTCATAACGCGCAAGTCTACGCCTTCTTCGACCACCACTACGATTACTGGAGTAAAAAACTCGGGGTACCGCGGGAAATGTGGGGACCTTGTCACTGGGGAGAAAACATCACCTTCAAAACCGATTCCAGACTCAGTGAACACGATTTCAATCTAGGAGATGTGTGGGCGGTCGGTTCGAGCGTGCAACTACGAGTCTGTGGTCCGAGAGTGCCATGTTTCAAGTTATCCTGGCGTTGTGGTCAAAAGGATAAATGGCTTAAAGAACTCGCTGATTCCGGATTCAGCGGTGTTTACCTTCAAGTACTTCAAGGTGGTACAATATATCCAGGGGATGAAGCAGTACTGATCCAAAAACACCATGATACCCTGAACGTGGCCACAATATCCAAAGTCGCATTCGATAGCTCTATAAAAACGAAAGAGGTGCTTAGTGTCTTAGTCAAGGACCCGTATCTCCTAGGCATGGGACGAGCCTTCTTTGGCAGAAAACTCTCTATGTTGCATGATCAAGAATATTTAAATCATAACGCATGGAAGGATTGGCGAGAATTTCGACCCCTCAAAATCGTGAACGAAACCCACGATATCAAGTCCTTTTATTTCTATCCCGTAGATGGAAAACCGCTGGCAACGTACATACCAGGCCAATTCCTCAGCGTACGTTTACCATCCGGCATAGTAAGGAGCTGGTCTATCTCTGACTGGACTTCGCACGAGAATCCAGCGTACTACCGACTCAGCATCAAGCGCGCTGGTGTGGGCTCTAAATGGATGCATGACGAATGTACCGAAGCCACGGTGCTAGACGTACGATCACCAGTCGGACGGTTTCATCTCGATTGGGCGCCTCTACATCCAGGTCGTCAGATTTACATTTCCGCTGGGATTGGTATAACACCTATGATCAGCATGATAAAGGCGCATCGGAGTCATGAAGCTGTGAAGAAGGTTTGTGGAATCTGGATCCACGTTGCAAGAGACGGGGAGAACTTCCCTTTTCGTGAAGAGATGGAGATCGATGGTGTTGAAAACGACCTCGTTAAGCCAGTGATATTCTACACCAAACCACGATCTACGGATGTCAAGGGACAAGACTACCATTACACTGGAAGACCCACCGAGGAACATATCCGGGAATTGATTCAGCAGAATTATTACATCGATCCTTTCGACGTTAAACCGCTTGAGATGGAAGGGAAGATGTCTACATGTTATATATGTGGGCCTACTGAGTTCGAGACGAAGATGAAGGATATGCTTGCTAAAGCCGATGTCCCTCCATTTCTCATACGTAGCGAGGTCTTCTCAAGTGATAGTGGTGCACTTGCTGAAACGAGTATTGATAAAGCGAAGATCAAGTTCAGGAAGTCGAAGAAGACGGCTAACTGGACGAAATCGAAACCTTTGTCTATATTAGAAGCTGCCGAAGAAGCAGGTCTCGTTCCGGATTATGGGTGTAGGGTTGGTACTTGCGGAGCCTGTAAAGTAAAACTCTGCGAAGGCTCTGTGAACGGAGGCATGGATCCTGATGGTGGTGTACTGGTCTGCTCAGCGAGGCCAGCTAGTGCAGTTGTCGAAGTGGAAATCTAATGAGAAATCATAATCGCTCATTAATGCAGTGTTTAATTAAGTACATGTATGAATAGAATATCTACAAGTCTTATATCTACGACCTGTCATGTAACTGCTTAAGTAGAGTACCTAAACAACGGGCTCTCATCGCCCATCTCCGCAAGCTGCTCATCCGTATACTTAGCTCTGACCTCCTCTACCGGGATCGCTGCACGCTTAGCATTGATCCTCTTGAGGATGAAGTAGTAGATGGTAGGCCAGATGATACCAAATAGACCCAGCATACTGATACTAACGCCGAATCCAACCGGATACCGCGGTGACTCCTTTGAAAGATAAATGTTCGAGCCTACGATACCACCGAGTTGAGAAAAGGCAATCATGGCGCCGATTCCGACGGCCCGCTTCATTGAACCAGAGATGTTGAGGGCGGTCCATGCTGTTACTGCTGGCGAAATGGGGTATAATCCACCAATGGCGATGAAGATGCCGAGTAGAGTTACCCCAGGAAGCTCCTTATATCGCACAGATATTATTATGATGATGAAACCAATCATGGCCATCAAGTTAGGTAGGAGTACGGATAACATGCGTTGCTTGTACCGGTCGGCGGCCCAACCAGAGAAGATGGTCACCAGGCAGGCAAAGACATAGGGAGGGACAGTCATGGCTTGGGCATTTGCGGCGGAGTATCCGAGGTTTGCGATGCTGCGAATGGTTAGTAATGCTTCTGATGTATGGTGCCAGGGAAGTGAACTTACATTGTTGGGAGAACGAACGAAACTCCATAAACTACGACGCAGAGTGTAAACTCCATAAGGGCAATTGCGTAGATATGGGGAGACTAACATCTTATGAGTAGGTATAGACAATTTTCGTGTTGATTTCATACATACCTTGAGTGCCTGACGAACCGCATCCCAAGAAAACTCTTCCTTCTCGGCCACTCCGGTCTCTCCACCAGCGGAGTACTTGTGACGAAGGACCAAAAAGCGTTTCTCTTCTTCAGTGAGCCAACCAACCTTGGCTGGTGTATCATGGATAATCCAGAAAGCGGCAATTGCCAGACATGCCGAGAACATGCCTAAAGAATAATGTTAGATGCAAGATCGATCCCTGGAAGATAACTTTCGTACCTTCAATGCAATAGATAAAACGCCAACCACGGTAGCCCCACGTTCCATCAAGTTGTCCAATAGCATAGGCAAGCAACCCAGAAAAGCCACCCGCAGCCGAAGCCCCGGAATAAAAGATGGTCATCCGTGTATGGACTTCGTGGGGCGAGTACCAAGTTGTAAGAACGAACGAACAACCAGGGAATACGCCAGCTTCAACCAAACCAAGAAGCACACGGAATGCTGCCCATCCGGCAAAATTGCTTTGAAGTGAGGCGCAGACGAGGATGACGGAGACGGAGAGCATCATGGTCGGGAGCCAGATACGTGGACCAAACCGCTTCAAAGCGATATTTGCAGGGACACCACCCAGGGAGTAGGTTACGAAGAATACGGATAGAGCTGTGTTCCATTGTTGTCCGGAAAGTCCCAAATCGTGGAGTGCACCGAATAATTTGGCGTTGCCTATGTCATAAATGTCAGGCGCCTGGTTTAATCTGCAGGCCGGGCGAAGTGATGCTTACCAATGTTCGTCCGATCAACATACGACATGAGGTAGAGGATTATGAGTTGAGGGAGTACGCGAAAGCTATTGGAGAGGTGTATCAGTATCAAATCCAGGAAACGTCCCCTTGCACTTTGCACTCACTCAATTTTTCGGACCAACTTCTTGAGTTTGTCGTCCACATAAACTTCGCATAAACCGAGGTACTCCTCATATTCTGCATTCACAGCCATTGAGGTGCCCACGTCGAAGTTCTTCTCGGAAGGACGGTGCGAGAGTTTCTTCTCGAGGTCGGCCATAGTGATAGGAGAGAATGATGATATATTCAGTACGGAAAACACCGGCTGGAGGCTGACGTGGTGAGAGCAGAGCCAGGGGGTGCCTCTTCATATACTTCAAAATTTGAGGTGGTGACTCCTGGACTAGAGTAGGTTGGAGGTGCACACGTTCCGATATTGGGCCTATCTTTCACACAAACTGGGATGAAGCGCAAGTGCGCTTATCATACTAGATATGGCTGACGGAATCTGAGTCGCTGATAGTGAGCCATGTGCGCGGATCCCAGGGTATGCGACGCCTGGATTGCTGGGGAAGCAAGAGTGCGGAGAGAGTGTGGAGTCGTCCTTCACCATAATTTCATCGGATAGCGTTCTGAACTACTCCATGAAGTTAAAGCACCCTGAGAGTCATGGGAGGTTTTGTGGGCCGAGAACTTGGTCCGCGCATCCTGCGTGGCGTTGATACGGTCCCAAGGCTGGAGGTGACGGCTGATGGGTATCTGTATTTTTATCAATTAACCATCTGGGGTAAATAGTTTGATGCTAATGATATCAACCTTTTCATTGCATTCATGATTGAGAATATCCTATCATAGTCCTACGTCTTGATGCGGGTAAGGAGCCTAAAGCCGGTTACTCAGAGGACTTTATCCCTGGTAGAACTTTAGGTAAGCGGTAAGATACATGTAGAGCTGTAATTAAAAAGTGCTTATTACCCTATTACGGGCATTTCATACTTAGGTAGCTAGCTTTAGGCGTCTTATGCCTGTTTATAGTAACGGTACTATTCTATCCCCTATCAGCTTAGCCGTATTATTGAAGTCGTGCCCGGATACTTTCGAAAAGTTGCAACTCCGTATTGTACGAAGCTTGAGCATACAGGCGAGGGGGTTTGTGAATTCACCTGAAGCCGAAAACCTGCCAGGATGCCCAAGCCCAGTTCAGAGGACTGGTTGATAATCATCCGTATCTAAACGGATGGGGTAGTTAAGAGCACTTGCCGGTAGAATCCCTGATGCAACGATACTACCGAGGAATGACCGCATGCCGCGGGTGCAACAGCTCGGGAACCGGCCTTGCTAGAGGTAAACAACTGCCTGTGTGGAGACTGATGCACCCTGTGGTTGATGATACTCTTTCCTCTATCGCATAGTTGCATCCTGCCCCACCGCTTGTTGATTAGAATGTAGAATTTATAAAGATTAGAGAGCTTGCTACATATGAAGCGTCTTCCAGGCAAACGTCCACCTTTCTTCTTCATCACAACGTCCATCTTAATTCCATCATGGCTCGAATTACCATTGTTGGTGCAGGGTATGCATGTAACCCAAATGGTTGTTGAAGAACAATTTGATTCTGACGAAGGTTTTAGTATCACAGGCATGGCGATTGCCAGCTTGCTCTCGCGAAACCACGAGGTCACGATCGTGGCAAGAAACCTTCCCGGGGATGAGCTGAGCCACGACTGGGCGAGTCCTTGGGCTGGTGCCGTCTTTCTCGGTCTGGATGGATCAAGTCCGCGCGAGCAGCAAATGCAACTAGACTCCTTCGCTGTGCTCTGGAAGCTCGCCGTATCAAATCCCGAATCCAGTGTCAGAAGGATTGAAATGCACGATTTCCAAGATGATCGAACTATCGAGGATATATGGTACAATGGAAAGATGCCCGACTTCCGCATCATGAAGCCAGAGGAGCTCCCCAAGGGCGTCAAGCTCGGCATGGCGTACCAGACTGTAGTACTGACTCCAAAGGTCTTCCTCCCTTGGCTACGGAAGAGACTTGAAGACTCAGGGGTGGTCTTTAGGAGAGTAGCATTGGACTCTTTAGCCGAAGCAAAGATGATCGGTCATGATATGCTCGTCAACGCTACAGGTTCGGGATCAAAATTCCTCACGGATGTTCAAGACCAGAAAATACAGCAGGTGAGGGGCCAGACGTTGCACGTAAAAAGCAACTATGACAAGATCTTCATGCGCCACGGAAAGGATTACACCTATGTCATCTCGAGGCTCGATGGGACCTGTATTCTTGGCGGCATCAAGCAAGTGAACCAGACCGAACCGGAGGTCGATTGGGCAATCCAAGAAGATGTAAGTTTTCCGCTCGAACCTCTATCATTCTTCGCTAACGCGTTCCGAATAGATCGTGAGACGAGTGCACGCGGATCTGCCGGATCACTTCCCGGCTAAGATGTCAGACTTTGAGATCATCGGCCACAATGTTGGTATTCGGCCAGCCCGAGAAACAGGACTCAGGGTGGAAAAGGAAGTTCTAGATGGAGAGAAGGTTGTGCATGCTTATGGTAAGTTGACAAACGTAACTCGTATTCAGGTATCTTAATTATTGATTCGACGCAGGTGTTGCTGGTGGCGGATATGTTTTCTCTTTCGGCGTGGCGCGAGCCGCACGCAATCTAGTGGACGAGTATGTATACGAGTCGCCAGTAGCTGCGAAATTGTAGAGGAGAGTGTATTAATGAAGTGGGCGATGAGGAATTGGGCTGCGTATGTTAGCTGGCGTATATGGTTTATGGCTGCTGAATTGACTGAAAGGAGCCAAAGCTCTTTTGAAACATATTCCGGCATTGATTCTGAAGCATTGCGTCGCTAATTGATGGTGTGTATGTTTTAAGCCGACTGACCCGGATTCCGGCCAC
>AJFL01000324.1:0-28920 GCA_000467735.1 Rhytidhysteron rufulum CBS 306.38
CTAGAGAGAGATCGGTCGATCTTACACTTTCCACCACATTTGTAAATGCCCATCAGTGCAGCGAGTCGTGTGAAGAGTAAGAGGATACCGAGCAACATTCAAAGGAACGCAACATTGCCCATCCGAAGGGTATAGTGGAAACTTTGACCTCACTCGGACCCACATCCAATGCATTCACTCATCGTGGGTTATGTCTCATTACCCCCGACCAATGGGAGTACATCCCGCTCCTGGCCCTGACCAGATGTGTGAGCAATTATTTACCAATGTTGCAGGTACCAAACTAAGACAACCGCTGGCCACGTGCAGCAGGTAATACGGCGAGTAGTTTCTGCGTGGGCGGAGCGGAGCGGAGGCTGACAAAAGACCTGTGATACCTTGTGGTGGCAGGATCGGCGATCAAAAATACTTCGTGATACCCTCTATCCAATAATTTCTTCTGAAGAAATTGCGCTTATTTCCATCGAAATAATGTGATACCACCACCGGGGGGGACACGCTGGACTGTCGGTGACATCGCGATACTGCAGCAGGTCGGCGGAATCTTTAGGTGAGTGGAGAGTACTGAGTCGATAACCTACAGAGAGTCAATAAATCGAGGCCGAAAAATCAACATGCAAGACGGGTAACGATTTTACCTCCCCATGGGGATGGGGATGCTGGTATGTGCAACACAATCGAACCAATCATCGACTAACCATGACACACTTCCAGGGCTCTCGGAAAGCATCCTAGAGAATCACTGGGAAAGAGTTTGTCTCTTGTAGAACTGTGTGGCACGATAAAACCAATCACATCGTTGATCAAGTAACTCGTTCCTCTGTCGCTTCCATCAAAGTGATGGATGCATACGGTAGTGCAGTTGCTCTAGTCCACTCCGCCCCCACGTCTTTTCAACTGATGCAACCTAGTGATACTGCAGTGGGGGCCAGGAACCAAATTTGCTTGCTGCAGATCATTTTCTCACTCGTCCTCTCGGATCAATAATGGTATGGAGGTACAAGACGCAACCTACCTATGATTCTGCAATGCCACACGAGGATGCCGAAGTCCTTAACTCCGCGAAACAGCTGTACGTTTCCCCACGGTCAGAGATGTCTTTCACGCTGTGATGCAAATGGTACATTTGGGAGTGTTACCTGAGGTTGACCTCCATGTCACGGAAACGGAAAATCCACACTGCGTCCAACACCTGCACGTTTCCTTTCCAGCGTCCCCACCCCGCTACCTTTTGTGATATGGAAATAGACTCTTCACATCCTTCGCAACTACGAAAACATCTACATTTGAATCCAGCGAAGCGCTGCAGTTCCCTGTCATCCTCCACGCATGAGCTCAGTGTTCATAGGCTGAAGTGGCACATATGCTGATATGGAAACTTTGAAACTATAGTATACCTACACGGTCCCTCTCATTTCAGCCTAAACTTTCCCATCCCATAGGCCATTTTGAAGGGCCGCATGTGAAGAAGTCCATGTTGGGTCCACATCTACTCGTTTCCATTTGAGTCTCTTCACTCAACCATAAAATTATTGGGTCAATCGGGCACCACTTTCGTCTCACACAACTGTCAATTATGACATGTTCAATCTGGAGGTGTTAAAGTCTAGGCTATGCACATTTCCCTTCAACTTCCCTGTCAACCACGAGATCATTGGTTCGATCGTCAGTGTCACTCCCGTGTCCTGACAGCGAAGTGGCAGATATGCAAAAACGCTGAAGGCTATGTCTAGCGTAACTTCTGCACGTTTCCCTCCCCAGACTCTTTTGTTTTGTCGTGTGAAATTCGCATTCTGAAATGCCGCACATGCTGATGTTCAAATCCAGTCTCCACGAAACACCTGCACGTTTCCCCCATATAGCACAAATGCCATATTGAAGGGCCGGATGTGGAGAAGTCACATATGCACGTTTCCTTCTCGACCTTCGGCCCCAACTTCGATGGTAACATACCTCGATCATGCAACTTGCTCGGAAAGGTACGGGTACATTCTGTGTTGGTGACTCTACTATGCAGACTAATGACTCTCCTTTTCTGCGGGCGGAAAGCGCATGATATGACGTAGATCTATTGTACATTTGCCCCGGGATTTTCTAAGTGCAGGAGATTTGTTGGTTAGACTTCATTCGATAGGCTGAAATGCACACGTAAGGTATTCTAGGAAGGGGATCGAGGTCGTTATTAACTTACACTAGCCGTTAGCTGATACCTAATTTAGCCAAGGGCCAATACGCGACACCCGTTCCAAGGTTCCTCGTTAACTATTAGCCGGTACTGGAAATTAAAACTAACATGAAAATCATACTTCACAACAAGCACCAGAGATTTCATTTAGAATACACAAATTGATGACAAAAATGACCCCTCAATTACTGCACGGATTCAATCATTGGTTATCGTTATGTGGACATGAGTGATTGGATTGACGGTGATGACCAGGATAACCGCTTCATGAAGTTTGAAGGGGATTGGCATGATGTGATAGTGATGTCGCGGTGATGTGGCGATGTAAATCTAATGCCCTTCCCGTCTGGAGCTTTGAGTAAATCTTGGCATGTCGCATAATCGAGTGGCGATACATTGACACCACATTTCACATGATATCGAGATTCCTCACCTGCCATACCTAACCATTTATTCTATCCAGTGAACGATGAAGTAGAATAAATATAACGCTCCTAGTTAAATGCAATTACCTCTGCAGATGCTCCGTCAAGTTTGGGTTCCGACACGTCTGCTACTTCAGAACGAAAACCGAACTACAATAGAGCCAAGCCGGTCCCTGGAGGTGGGATTCTTAGCAGAGTAACCGGAAGGATATGCATTACCGTTGATCTGTTTCTACGGTCGGTTCTGCTGTGTCATCAGGAGGATTATCATTTTTATCTAACATAATCTCGCTTTGATTAGCGTTAACCCAATAGGTTTTGATCATACTTATCTCGTCACGGGAATGTACAATAGCTCCTTTAAGTCTCCATTGGAACGGGTTAGTCCGAATCTACTAGAGAGGGGGGGGTGCAGGATATGTGGCATGTCCATGTCCTCCAGAAACCAATATCATCTCCATAACCTGACTCGCATCTCAAGAGTGATCTCGAGCAGAAAGTGGGCCTGAAAAGCCATCGATATCTTGATGGGGATTGTGACATGTGCATGGCGAGAAAAATGAAAACCGGATATTATCTTGCCACGTGCCAATGTCAAAAGATAAGGTTTCTGAAAACGGCTAACCAATATGTACGATGATACGCCAAGTACCTCGGTAACTGTATCATGACTAGGCCATGGGATTTCTGAGCCCTGTTCCAGAATCGCATATCAGAAGGTTTCTAGATAACGGACAGCAGACCATGCGGAAGAGGGAAATGCGAAAGGTTTGATGCATAAAATCCTTCGGATGGTCCGCCCAGAAAGTTCATTTCGGAACGGGTCGTTCCTCGTTCCTTATCATGCGTTGATGGAATCCTCCTAGACCAGGGCCAGGGTCTCATCATCATTCATTGGCTGGGAAGAAGAACCGAAAAGCGCATGCATATAATTTATTCCGCTATTACATACATGGCTAAAATAGTCCGTTCAGATAAGCATTCAACACCGTGACATCTTATGGAAGTGGCTGGAACGTGCATTCTCGAGAGGGTCTAGCTAACGTCGGTAATTCTATTCAAAATATACTATAGCTCAGTTAAACATTAAACTGCAACGTAGATCATAGACGCGCGTCAATTCCCATGTATTTCCCTTGTTCTACACGTTTGTTCACTCCTAGCTTTCTACTATGCATTGTGCTTCAAGAGAGCACAGAACCTTGATAATGCTATAGATATACCAGAGACATTCAAAGGTGCCTCGACCTATCAATACCAACAATTCGACCCTTATCCACCGTAACAACCTGATCAAACCCCACAATGGTATCCAACCGATGCGCCACAGCAACAATCGTTCGTCCCTCCAACTCCCTATCAATCAGCTCCACAATCATCTTCTCAGTCTCCAAATCAAGCGTACTGGTAGCCTCATCAAGCAATACAATCTTAGCCGGACTGACTAGAACCCTGGCGAAACAAAGGAGTTGCCTTTGTCCAGATGAGAGTCCTATGTCAGAACATTCGACATCTAGTCCGCCTTTTCTAGACACAATATTCCATAGTCCAACCTTTCGTAAGGAGGCTTTGAGTACATCGTCATCATTCCCCATGCGGGAAAATGGGTTTAGGTTGAATCGTACTGTGCCTGGGAGTATAGGCGTATCTTGCGATAGCAGCGCCATATTCTGACGGAGGTGATCCCGATTTATAGTACAGATGTCCATGCCATTGATGCGAATATAGCCGTTAGAAATATGAAGCAGTCGGGTTAAAGAAGCAAGAAGGGAGGACTTCCCACTTCCGGATGTGCCTACCAATGCAGTCTTGCTTCTAGCAGGTAGAGTCAAGGTGACATCAGATAAGATTGTTTCCATCGAGTCAGGACCAGCGGTAATTGAGACATGATCGAATTCAATAAATGGAGCTTCCTTTCCTCTCAGTGGTGCTTCAGCTTCCGGCATGATGACCTGGTTTTCCCCTGCCTGAGTTTCTACTGGTGTCGTCTTCACAACCTCTTCCACCCGTGCAATAGCTCCTAGGCTGGTTTCAAGCGTCGTCCAGAATTGTACCAGATGAGCTAGGTTCTGATTGAATGTGATGAGGTTCACCATTGCGACCCCCACTGATCCTCCGGTACTGGTGGAATTGGGGTCGCGCAGTGCGACAGCCACCCCGACGAGTAAAGTCGCAATGCCGGCAACCATCATGTCAAGTACGAAGTTGAGCCACCGTTGCGCGCAGTTGAGGAGGTAAAATGGTGACTGAGATTGATCGAGCAGCCGAATGCAATGCTCCATGTATTGTGTATGCCACTTAAATGCGCGGATCGTTTCTAACCCTGCAATTGTCTCATCGAATTGAAGGTAAAGAGGAGATTTGGCCTCTAGATCTAGCAGCCTAAGTTGTCGGGAAGTTCGTAGATAGACCTTCTGTAACACATACAGCACGACTAATGCGGCTGGAATAGCAATTGCTAGCCATGGGGTGCTGGAGGCTATCAGAATTAAACTGCCAATACAGTTGAGCGCTGATATGGTGGTGAAGAAGGCCGCGATAGGTAGCGCGAGATCTATGAGCGACATGTCTTGACTGAACCGGTTCAGTGTCTTTCCTGTATCGGTGTGCAGGAAGAAACTATACGGTGCTCGCATGACAGCGCCGAGTAACCTGCGATGGAGCGAGGATGCTGAACGTGGAACAGCATACATGAACCAGTACCCTACAGTGGCACCTACAACCACCAAGCCCATGAACGCACTCACAGCATAGATGGAAATGTATAGAGCGTTCCTGTTGGCGTTGGCTGGGGACTTTTGGTATGCTTCTACCCATGTCTGCAACCATTTTTGGGGAAAGATCTGGAGGAAGATGAAGATTATGCTGAGAATGAAGAATGTGGTCATGCATAGGTACCCCAAGGATCGCGCGTATCTCACGTATAGCCGGATGTCACCAGAACCCCTGCCAAGTACCACTTCTGATTCTTCCCCCTCATTGGGCGGAAGAAGAGGAGAGGCGCCAGATAGATCATGGTGGTTGTTTTGTGGTTGCGTTTCTGCTTGTGGCTGGATGGTAATGACAGAATCCAACTCCCTTGGTGAAACTTGGCAAACCGCGCCAGGCGTAAGACCAAGAACGATGATAGAGTCAGCATGTTGAGCAAGCCTTGCGTCGCTCGTGGACATTATGACAGTCATGCCACTGCGTTTACACAGGCCTGCAGGGGCAAATGTTTGTTGGAAGAGCGCAGCTTGAGTAGCACTATCGAGACCACTCAATATGTCGTCCAGAACCAATATCGGTCGTCGAGAGTAGAGAGCCCGCGCAAGCGCTGCCCGTTGCTTTTGCCCCCCCGAAAGTATATTCCCTCTATTTCCAATAAGGGTTGCATCACCCTGCGGCATCCGTGCAATGTCGTCACTTAAGCAGCTTGCTTTGAGGACTGTATTGTACCAGTGCTCGTCCCAATCGTCTTCTACTATGATGTTTGCACGCAAGGAGGCTTTGCGCAGGTATGTTGTTTGAGAACAGTATGCAAGCCCAGCGACCTGATTGCAAATACTCCCTGATGATAATGGAAGTTCTTGAATAAGGGCCTTTATCAAAGTTGATTTTCCCGATGCTGTGGGGCCAATGATGGCAGTGAAAGTGCCTTGAGCAATGACGATATTGATGTTGCGTAGATGGAAACCTGATGCCGCGATGGACGCTTCACCATTTATTATAGCCATGGCTATCGATCCAGGAGACGTTTTGTCATTTGATAGCACCGATAGTTCCGTTGCTTGGCCTTTGGCGTCACTGGACGGGGACTCGTCCTTGGTAGGGCAGCGAGCTGCTAACGTATCCTCGGTGCCCGTGTAAGCAGGTCTGTCCAGAAACACTTGAATGCGCTCAAAGCAACTCAGAGCCGCTTTAACTAACATAAGAGAATTCATGAATTTGTTCAGATGTTCAGTTAATAGGACAATCACCGAAAGTGTTGCCAGTGCCGTAGATATGGTGAACATAGCGGGTTGCGTCGCCCACATTGTCACGAGTACAAACACAGGGGCCAGAAACTCCGGGATGTTGGCTTTTGGGGAATTAGTCATGATAATACTCATGAGGCGTTGAGGAATACCCACAGATGACGTTAATGACAGCCGTCAATTGGCGCATCTTTTTAGACTTGTCAAGCTCGTTTACTCTGTAGTTCTATTTCATGTTATTGATGTTACAAACAAGATTCGTGATGGAATTTAAGCACTCACTTGCAAGCTCTCCTCAAAGATGCTGGAAAGTCCCGTTGACTTGATGAACTTGATTGAAGAAAGAGTGGCTGCGATTACATTGACCCGATCCTGTATGGCTTGATTCCAAACCATTTGTGCACTTCCATTGGGACCCGCAATGTAAAGAGTACCTAAGAAGGACACTTCAGATAGTTAGCACCATGATATTCACGATGACATCAATATTGATAGCTTACCAATAGCCAAGAAGACTGGGATAAAGGCCGCAAACCCAACTATCGATGTCAACAGAGATACATAATCAAGACAGCAAACCAACCTACCTAGCTTCCCGAGAATCACACATCCAACCACAGCCCCTACGAATCCAGCCCATACATCGTGAATCTCTTGCATGTTCGTGGTGATTCTCTCAACATCGGTGGACATGAGGGTCATGGCTGAAGGTAACATTGGATCATCAGCTGGCAAGGAGAACAACCTTTGGTATATCGTTGATACCAATATACCACGGGTCACTGTCATGGCCCGGTACAACTGGTGTTTGTAATGTGCTGTCGTAATCTAGACGAGCGTCTTTCAGCATCATTCCACGCGCGGCATCTGCGAAACAAGGGCCCTAGTTACTAGTAACTTACAGCAATAGCGATGTAAATGGCGGCAGTGGCACCAATCAAACCTCGTCCTATAGATGGAAGGTCAGCCGTACCCGAAGGGGTAAGGAAGGTGATCACTCTGTGAGTCGCGAAGGGCAGGGTGTATTGAAACCCCATGAGCAGTAAGCGTGTTAGGGAGGAAGCGAAGAGGTGGTTGGATGCGACTCGAGCACATCTCAGTGCAATTGCATAACGCGCAACACGAGGGGAGTGGATTGAAATTGCCTCGAATATGGATTTCACGTGATGGGAACATAGAGCCTGATCCACTGCCCACAGCTGATGCACGTGTATCACATTACCCCAGCCCCGTCGAAACAATGGATTCAGCCACCAGAACGAGATGCGGGCTAGCAGTCCGTATCGGGTTTCCGTTGAGGGCGGATGCTTAGTAAGATGATTGGTAAGCTCAGTGGTGGTACGCAGTGATGTGGGTCGAGTCTCTAAGATAAAAATGAACAACCTGGTGGCTATACTAATGGAGGCGATAGTGGCGAGTGGGAGCATCCGGGGACTTCGCAACCAATACGACCGTACCTGGACGGCCTCGAATCCGGTTGAGAGGAGCAAGTAGCATTCTACTAACGACGAAGGCTCAGACGTACATCTCGATGCAATTGCAACCACAGCGAGGAACGAAATGACGGCAGACGGCAGTGCCAAGACGGGCCGCGGATGGTCCTGGCACGCCCACGCCACGAGGTCGCCTAATTGAAGGAGGGCCAACAGGATGAACAGGAACTGTGCCGAGTCAGTGGCGATGAACTAGGCGGCGAATAGTAGAATCCTACCGTTGATCTGGAACATCGCTTCCAAGTGTATCTTCCTGTCTTGCGCTGGGCGAATATATGCAGTAAGACTAAGAGAAAAGAGATAGAAGAGGGAATAATTAAGAGCACCAGAAGCTCGAAGGTAAGTGAAAAGTCGAAGAGCCCAGGGCAGGCTTGAACCCGTAAAGCGAGGTCCCCGGAAGCAACACACTGCTCCATGATTGCCGTAGATATCGATGTAGCTCGTGGGAAACAGGAGATATAAAGTCACGCGGGGAAAGACTCCGTAGTGAGAGGGGAACTCTATGGCCCGGCCCGTCCGACCGCACTGCCGCCCCACTGCACCATTGATCTCAGACTGACTTCATCGACGTGTTGAGTGAGTAGTTAATTCGCGTGCGTACGTGGTGCAGGGGGGAAAATGTATATCCATCCTCCAATACGCTATCATTCTTTAGTGCATCCTACCACACGGCACGGCATGGGATTTGGCAATGCACAAGCCTCAACGGTGTCGAAATATGTATGTTTTGCCCCTTCTTACACCAGGCCAGCTTCTCATTGGAAATGCCAAAATGCGATACTATCAGACGTGCAATTTTCGGTTTTTCCATGTCGCTCCTTCGCGCGTTCCTGGGGGATGCTAAACCTAGAATGTGTCGGAAGCCCCCGCGAGTTGATGTAATTTTCCTTGACGATAATCTTATCGTAATCTTACACCTAACTGAGCACCGAGCGTATGAAAAACGTAGGACTTGGAACATGTTGATATGATCCTTTCATTCAGGTACCAATACCGTGTTTAAAACACCAGCTGGAGTGTAATTATCAATTCACCCCGTTTAGCATACTTGGTTGACCTTCTGCTTTTGCAACATACATGTGTCGTTTTGGACAAGCGAGTAGACAACAACAGCTAGTAGGCTTCGCAATCACTGCGCATACCATGTCTCGCTGTTTGAGCTTCTTGTTTTATCCTTCCTCATTCACTCCCTTAGCTGCATCACATATGGCGGAAATGTGTTTCCTTGAGGGAGCGTGATAGGAGTCGAAAGATAACGAGAAGAGGATTCTATACGCGGCAATGGTCTAACTCTTTTTCAGTGAAAATGGATTGAGTGGTGTGAAGCAAGGATGGTACTTCATTTTGTTGGGTTTTTGTTGTAGAAAAGTTGAGAATAAAAGGTTATCGATTTGCCCATATCATCATACCCACAATACCACTTGTGATTAGGTTCGTCGACCGTTCGAATCTAGATCTCTTCACGTGTTGGATATTTTCCAGTAGTGAGATTTTATCTTATCCAATCGTTACCTTTCCCACTTCTCCGGCTTAGAGATCTGGCATAGACACGATGTCTTCTATGCATTCAGACCTAGATACCACCACCTCTGGGCAAGATTGTATCCATTGGACCATCGAGCACCAAGCAAAGTCAACACCCCATGCCCTTGCCGTCATTTCCACCTGTGGACCCAATTCCCGTCTGACTTATGCCGAACTGGAGTATCGTGCCAACAGGCTTGCCCAGCACCTCATGACCCAGGGCGTTGGTCCGGAAGTTCTGGTCCCCGTGTTCTTCAGGAAGAGCACGGAAGCCATTATCGCTATGTTAGCTGTGCTCAAGGCTGGTGGAGCCTATGTCCCTTTGGACCCATCCCACCCCCCTGCACGGATTGGCAATATCGTCCGGGAGTCTAAGGCCTTCCTTGCTATTACTCAAGATGGCCTTGCCAGTCAGTTTGAAGCCATGGACACCGGTCTCAAAACGTTGGAGTTTTCCCAACGATTTGAGGACAGACTTATAGTATCACACCAAGCGCCTTGCAACCAAGTCCAACCACACAACTTGGCGTTCACGATGTTTACCTCTGGCTCGACTGGTAAACCAAAGGGTATTGCAATGGAACATCGTGCCTTTTGCACGAGCGCGAAACACCATGCTAATGCCCTTGGAATCACCACCTCTTCCAGGGTGTTCCAATTCGCCTCCTACACGTATGATCTCAGCTTCGCGGAGATTTTTACCAGCTTGATGAATGGTGCAACCATTTGCGTGCCATCCGAGAAGGAGCGCGCCGATGATCTGGCTGGTTGTATTCATGCCTTACGTGCTAACTGGATCTTTCTGACTCCTACTGTCGCAAACATGCTACGACCAAGCGACGCACCTTGTATTGAGACTCTGGTTCTCGGCGGGGAACACGCCACGGCTGAGAACTTTTCCGTTTGGGGTCCTGCTGTTAATCTCATCAACAGCTGTGGACCAGCTGAAACAGCCGTCTGGAGTCACTGCCGAACCCATGTCCAGCCAGGTTGGGATCCCTCCTGTATTGGCAGTCCGATTGGGTTGTGTGACTTTCAAATCGTCGACCAGGATGATCATGAGAAGCTGGTAGAGCGTGGGAGTGTTGGTGAGCTCCTGATCGGTGGGCCTACACTGGCAAGAGGGTATTACAATAACCCTACCGTCACTCAGAAGGTATTCATCAATACTCCTTTGAGCTCTTGGACGAAGCAGGTCCCCAATGGAACCAGCTTCTCCCCTCGGTACTATAAGACTGGGGATTTAGTTAGACTGAAGGATGATGGCACCTACGAAATTCATGGTCGAAAGGATGCTCAAGTCAAACACAGAGGCCAACGCTTAGAGCTCAGTGACGTGGAACATTCTCTTGGACCGCATGAGTTCCTTCAACATGCACTGGCTTGCTTGCCTGGTCGGGGCCGATGCCTAGGACGATTAACTGCTGTTCTGGCATTTCACCATTCACAATCTCTTGGTGCGGACGATATCCCGTTGACTCTTCTACCCGATATGCCAGATACTCGCCATCACATCTCAGTCGTCCGCCAGGCGATTAGAGACAGTTTGCCCCAGTACATGGTCCCATCCATTTTCATTCCCGTTGTGGGGATCCCAAGGTTGACCTCCGGGAAGATGGATCGTCGGTCTGTACTAGAATGGGTGAATGACCTGAACGACGAGCAATTCCGGACCATCATCAGGATGGCTTCTGACGACTCTGCTATACCGGAAGATGATGTCCCCGAAGATGAAGTAGCTGTTTCACTTCGTAAGATCATCGCTACCACGCTGAACATGCATGAGTCCGATATAGTTTTCAACAGGTCCTTTGTGTCATTAGGTGGAGATTCGATATCGGCAATGCAAGTGGTAGGACGGATGCGAGAGGCTGGTTTCGCGTTAACAGTAGGGAGTCTTCTGCAGAACCAGACAATCAAGGGTATCCTTGCCGATGTTGCGGTATCATCCAACCCCAGTACAATGGCAGAAGAAGACCAGATAGGCGTCCCGTTTGACCTGACTCCTATTCAAAGAATGCATTTTGCGTTTGCACCAGAGGGCGATGTTTCTAACGTTCAGTCTGTACAGCTCCGCAGTTCACGTTGTATACCCATCCAGTCAGTCCAGCAAGCATTCCGAACGGTTGTCCAACGGCATCCCATGCTCCGCGCCCGATTCTGCAGAGATGACTGTGGATGGAAACAATGGATTACTGACGATGTTGATGGATCGTTTATCGTGGAAGCAAACACTGGGTTGGAATTACAACAGAATATCCCGATCAACCTTGAACACGGCCCACTTATGGTTATCCTAATGGACATGCCGTCTAGCCCAAATCAATCCTTGAGAATCACCATTCACCATACAGTCATTGATCTTGTCAGCTGGCGTGTGATCTTGGATGACCTCGAGAGATGCTTCTCAAATAGGCCCTTGGTACCACTCACATCGCTCAGTTTCCAAGCTTGGAGCAAGGTGCAAATCCAACACGCGAAAACGTACAACCTGATTACCGGGACACCATCCTATGATAGTGCCGACAAGGCCTTTTGGGTTCTACCATCTCAGGAAAACACGTACGAGGGCATCAAGAGCCTTCGCTTCTGCTTGAGTAAAGCGGACACTGCAGCAGTCTTCGGGCCTCAAACACACAGTGCACTGCGGACAGAGCCGGTAGAGGTGATGTTGGCGGCGCTTCTCTCTTCCTTTGCCGCTGTGTTCGGATCACTTCGCTCGTCACCTGTCGTCTTCAATGAAGGTCATGGTCGCGAGCCGTGGACCGATAGTATTGACATCTCTCAGACCGTGGGATGGTTCACTGTCATGAGTCCAGTCCCTACCGACATCGCGGCTGAGACACCTTTGATCGATGCCTTGCAGGAAGTGAAGGATAAACGCCGCGCTTTTGCCGGCAATGGCTTCCAGTACTTTACCCAAGAATGGTTACGCAGACCAGCAGATGCAACCACCGAACGACCAGAGTGTCTCGAGGTCCTATTCAATTACAGTGGCCGTTATCAGCAACTGGAAAGGGACAACTCGATTCTCAAGATGACGCCTCAGGGATTTGAAGAACAAGGACATGCATCGGCTCAGAGACTGGCTTATTTCGAAATAACGGCTATAGTTGTGAATGAAGAGTTGCAGGTTACTGCTGATTTCCACCAGCGTCTCCATCATCAAGACCTGATTTCTGCATGGATATCTCGGTACAAGAATGACTTGATCCGGATTTGTGCCACGGCTAGCACACAAAACCCACGCCTCACGATCAGTGACTTTCTCCTTCAACAGGTTGATCAACAGGCACTGGATGACATGTTGATGGTCATCCCACCTGATGACCATGGAAAGCCTATCTATGGAGAGATTGAAGACATATACCCGTGCTCGCCCATGCAACGTGCCATCCTCATCAGCCAGTCCAGAGACAGTTCCCTCTATGCCGTGGTCGAATCCTGGGAAGCAGCGACGAACTCCGGGAATCCAATTGACATTGACCGCCTCATTGCTGCATGGCGCCGTGTCAGTGCGAGACATGCCATGTTGAGAACTCGATTCATCCCGGGACCAGCGGAACAAGATGAGTCTTTCTATCAAGTTGTTCTCCGGTATAGGGATGATGCGGTTTCGGTCCAGTGTTTTACTGATACCGATCGGGATAATGGGCCAGCGCTGCAACATGTTTTAGGTGGCGCTACACATCACCTTCGCTTGCAACCAGCCGGGCAGGGTGTCGTCCTTTGCAGGTTGGAGATATCGCACGCTGTTATCGACGGCGTATCGATCGCCATACTCATGCGGGACTTTGCGCAAGCCTATGCGTATGGATCTGCCTTCGAGGTTCGTCAGTTCAAAGCAGACAGGATTTACAAGCAGTATGTCACTCAATTGGGTGAACGGTCCCGTGACGCCGCAGAACAATACTGGACCCAAATACTCAAGGGTGCATGTCCAACCCATTGGACGACGCGCGATATCTCTGCGGTACCCGAGAGACGGAAACTGACAACCGTCAAGCTGGAGATAAACACATCGATGGGACAACTCAAACACATCTGTGTCAAGACCGGCACCACACTCTCCAACGTGTTCCAATCGGCCTGGGCATTGGTTCTCAGCTCGTATCTCAATCAACAAGATGTCTGTTTTGGCTACCTAGTTTCGGGCCGAGATATACCCTTACCCGGGATCGAAGATGCCGTTGGACCCTTCATCAACATGCTCATCCGACGTATTCACACACCACGAGAAGCAAGGCTACGGGAAGTACTGCATCGCATGCACGATGACTACCTTGGCAGTCTTCCGCATCAACATTACTCCCTTGCGCGCATGCACAAGCTGCTGCAGATGGGTCAACGCACGCTTTTCGACACCATCATGACATACCAGAGGGTCATATCAGATCAAGACCCAGCCCTCGATCTTACAGTTCGGGAGCTTGATGTTCTGGATCCTACGGAGTTTGATATCGTGATTGATGTCCAGCAGAACGAGCTCGGGATCAAGGTCTCGTGTCTTTCTTGGATTCTTGAGGAAAGGGAGATACGGGATCTCGGTGCTGCATTGGACATCCAGCTTTCTAATATCGTGAATAGCTGCGATGAAGAACTCGGTTCACTCAACCTGCTTTCTCCTCGAGATATTGAAGAAATTGCAGCGATGACGGAATGCGGAAATAGAGGTCCTAAATTGTCCCTTCATGGGCCATTTGAGAATTGGTGTGCAAGGAACCCTCAAAAGCAAGCCATCTGCTCCCGAAATATGGAAATGACATATGAGGACCTCGAGTGTTCCAGTTCCCACCTAGCTAGACGGATGTCCGGTCTATTACCCGAGCCAGGACAACCAGTGCTGCTACTCTTCGAAAAATCACCATGGGCAATCGTTGCCATGTATGCGGTGCTCAAATCTGGCCATCACTTCGTAGCACTCGACCCCAGCCAACCCACAGGAAGGCTGACACTCCTAGCCGGCAGAATAAATGCCAAGCTAGCACTCGTATCACCATCCTGTCGAGATCTCTGCTTAAAACTGGGTCTCGCTACTGGCAGCATTCAGGTGGACGAGGTATCATGCACTCCAGCCCCTAGAGCTCCGCAGGCCAGTCTTCCCAAAGTATCACGCTCAAACCTAGCGTACATCATCTTCACATCCGGGACGACTGGCATCCCCAAGGGCGTCATGATGGAACATGGTGCGGCGGTCACCAGCATCCTGGGTCACGGGAAGGCAATGGGGTTTTCGACCACGAGTGGGTTTTCCAAAACGCAGCCTACACGTGGGATGCATGTATAGGAGAGATATTCACGACGCTATCCTTCGGCGGTACTATCTGTGTCCCTTCCGAATCAGATCGCCTAAACAACATCGCACAGGCGGTTACGTATCTATGGGCAAACGTCGCACTCCTCACCCCATCCGTCTTGAACCTCCTCGACCCAAAATCATGTCCAGGTCTCCAGGCTGTGCATCTGATTGGAGAACCATCGAACAAGGATTTGATCAAGCGATGGCAGAAACATTTGCGCCTTTGTAATGCTTATGGCCCTACCGAATGCTGCGTTATTTGCGTATTCCAAGAATTCCCGCAAGATCCGACTCCAAGACAGGTTGCTTGTATTGGCAAAATGAATACTGGGATTGCGTGGATCGTGGATCCTGTAGACCACTGCCGGCTCATACCCCCTGGCGCCATCGGAGAACTCTTAATTGAAGGAGACAATCTCGCTCGAGGATATCTCAACAATCCCGAGGCTACTGCTAGAGCATTTGTTGATATGCCCGTGTGGCAAGGAAAGGATCACTTCATGGGAAGACTACGCGCTCCTAAGAGGTTATATAAGACCGGTGACCTAGTGCGTTTAAGTTCAAACGGCTATCTCCAAATATTCGGTCGGAAAGACACGCAAATCAAGATCTCGGGACAGAGATGCGAGGTCGAAGAAATTGAGCAAGCGCTTCGTGAAAGATTGCCGAGGCATTTTACGGTGGCTGTTGAGCGACGGGTTGTGGATGAGAAGGACCATTCCCTCGATCTTCTAACTGCTTTCTTTACCACGGGGTCGAGGACGAAGAAAAATAACCAGGCTTCTGTCACCATTGTATATGAGTCGTTGGCGCAGGATATGGCATTATTTGCAACGGTGCAACATGCGGTGAAGTTGCTTGAGCAAGATATCCCCGGCTATATGATCCCGAGGTATTTCATCCCAATCGAATCGCTCCCCCTGCAAACCACTGGTAAAGTGAACCGTGGTCTTTTACGAGAATTTGCATCCAGCATGCCATCGTCGGAGTTCTCTGGCTTCTCGATTAGTCGGCAACTAGTCATTCTTCCCAAGACCGAGTTGGAACAAGCACTCCAGAGTGTCTGGTCTCAGACATTAGGCATACAACGTAATGTTATCGGTATCGACGACGATTTCTTTCATCTCGGCGGTGATTCCTTGAAGGCTATGAAGTTGGTCAGACTTGCTGCGACGAGGGAGTTAGCACTCAGTGTGCGAGAT
This sequence comes from Rhytidhysteron rufulum CBS 306.38, assembly GCA_000467735.1. NCBI lineage: Eukaryota > Fungi > Ascomycota > Dothideomycetes > Hysteriales > Hysteriaceae > Rhytidhysteron > Rhytidhysteron rufulum. Next base: position 16,085 of record AJFL01000324.1, read on the forward strand.
ATATTCCTGCATCCAACACTGCAGGAAATGGCTCGGTTCGTTGCCAGTAAAGTGCCCAATTCTCCATCTTCTGTAATAGCGACTAAAAAGAACGGTGAAACGGTTTCGATATCGCCCATTGAGGCCGTTCGCAGAAAAGCAGAAAGGCTTGGAATCTCCCTTGCCGACATCGGGGACATATACCCCTGCACCCCTCTCCAAGAAGGTCTTATGTCGCTGTCGATGAGGCGACAGGGAGCTTATATTTTCCATGAGACCTTCCGGGTCAAACAAGGTATAGACCACGAGGTGTTGCTAGATGCTTTCAGAGCTCTCATCGAGCGACATCCGATTTTGAGGACCATTTTCATTCAGCCAAGCGCCGATCAGATCTATCAGGTGGTTCTGGAACCTTCCGCGGTTCAGGTGAAAGAGATGTCGTGTACATCCAATGCTTTGGAGGTTTTAGCATCTTCTCCGTCACTGCAGGTTGCCTTCGGGAAACCGTTATGCGAGGTATGGTTTGTTCGTCAGAAACAGGACGACGAGATCTTCATTCTATGGACCATGCACCATTCTCTCTACGATGGATGGTCGCTATCAGCCCTCTGGGACGAAATCTTCATGTCTTACCATGGACTCCAGCCCTTGCGAAGAGCACCGTACAAACTCTTCGTGGAACATATCGTCGCCAGTAATACTGATGCCAGTACATCCGAGACCTTCTGGAAATCGCAACTTCAGGGTTTCAATGCCCCGATATTCCCGGGTCTTCCTGAGCCGGACTATATTCCTTCCCCGGACGCGCTGGAAACAACGGAGCTTGACATGATTCAAGCTACTAACGGCATCACACAAGCAACCTTGCTCAATGCTGCTTTCTTGCTTACTATTTCCACGAATGCCAACTCATATGATACCGTCATCGGTATCAATGCCATGGGAAGAAACAATACCACAAATGGCATTGACCAGGTAATGGGACCAACGTTGAGCGCCATGCCACTACGCGTCCGAGTTGGCGAGTACCGCGATAAACCAGTCCTCGACTACCTACAACATATACAACAAACGATGGCCTCAGCGCTCGAGCATGAATTCTTCGGTCTCCAAAGAATGAGAGCACTTGGTAAAGACGAATCTCGTGCTTGTGACTTCCAAACATCTTTGCTTATCCAACCAGCGAGTAAATCATCGACATATAATGCTACACTGGTGGAACCGTTGGAGAAGATACACTCTACTGCTTTCACTATGAATTTGCTGACGGTGCAATGCTTTTTGCCGTCGAAGCCCACGGGGAGGATCGCCATCGAGGTGAACTTTGATGAGCAGGTCTTGCCGAGGTCCTTGCTTCAGAGTGTTTTGGAGACCATGAAGCATATCTACGTCCAACTGGCCAATCCTACTAGGTTGGTGATGAAGGGTATTGATGTAGTATCCTCACGACACTTGGCGAAGATCCAATCATGGAATGCCGTCAGACCGGAAGCAAGAGAATGCTGCGTCCACTGGCTTATCGATGCACGACGATCATCCTCTCCCCAAGCCCCAGCTATCCACGCCCATGATGGCGACTTCACATACGCAGAGCTATGGCAGCATGCCGGAACTCTTGCCCGTCAGCTTGTTAGCCAAGGCGTGGCCAGAGGCGACTTCGTCTTGATATGTTTCGAGAAGTCAGCTTCTGCTGCTATCTCCATGCTCGCGGTCATGATGGCAGGAGCTGCATATATCTCACTCGATCCCTGCGATCCATTAGATCGATTACGGACGTTGAAAGAAAGTTCGAATGCCTCGGTAGTTGTGACATCGAAACTCCACAAGGACACTGCATCACGACTAGTATCTACATTCGTTGTCGTCGACAAGGAATATCTCCTAAGCATCCCTTCGGAAAGTAACCTAGAACTTCCAGTTTCCGCACCAAGCGACGCAGCTGTTGTTGTTTTCAGCTCCGGCTCAACGGGAACACCTAAAGGGGCTGTTCTAGAACATCGCGGACTCTGTACGGCTGTCGGTGTTACAGGTCCCGCCATGGGTCTGAGCGCTCAGAGTAGAGTTCTCCAGTTTGCGGCTCATACGTTCGACGTCAGTGTTCAAGATATCTTCAACACATGGATGCAAGGAGGTTGTGTTTGCATTCCCTCAGACCACGACCGTGTGAATGATCTTCCTGGAGTGATGGAACGCATGAAGGTCAACTGGACCTTTTTAACGCCATCGACGGCTAGCCTGCTTGCACCCGAGGACGTGCCTAGCCTACGCACTCTGGTTCTTGGTGGCGAGGCACTAACTCCGGATAACATGCGTACTTGGGCACAAGGTAGTGTAAGGCTGCTGAACTCTTTCGGTCCATCTGAAGCATCCATCTGCTGCGGTGTGAGCGTCTTATGTGAGGGAGCAGGTGTAGCAGCAGACATGGAGAAGATCAATGCCAACAACTTCGGCCACGGATTGGGCTGCCGGCTGTGGATAGTCGATCCCTCGAATATAGACAAGCTTCTTCCCATCGGTTGTGTAGGGGAACTCGTGTTGGAAGGAGAGACTCTCGCGAGGGGATATCTGAACGATCGCGTAAGGACATCCGCTGCCTTCTTAAGTCAAACGGCCTGGAGCGGCGGTCATCGTGTGTACAAGACTGGAGACCTCGTTAAATACCACTGGGACGGAACAAAGGTCTTCGTTGGACGCAAGGACGACGACCAAGTGAAGCTCCACGGCCAGAAAGTCACGATGGGCGAAATCGAATACCACTTGAAACAAGGCTTGCTACTCCAGAGTCCGACACAGAAAGCGGAGGTCTGCGCTCAACTGCTTCCAATAGCTGCTCTACTAGATGAACCCCGAATCGTTGCGTATCTTGCAGTGTTCTCGGAAGACTCCTCTAGCCTAGATAATGGACGTCACGCCACCGGCGGAATTGATCTTGGGAAACTGGACGAGTATTTGAAATCCGCTTTGCCATTTCATATGGTACCTAGCTTGTACGTTCCTCTGAACCGTCTCCCACGAACCGCGTCACAGAAGACCAATCGAAAGGTGCTCGCGAGAATGATACACGATGCATCAGCGGAAGTGATATCCCAATATTACATCGACGCACACGTTCAAGCACGACCTCATGCCGGAAGACCGCTAACGGATCGAGAGCATATTCTTCGTCAGCAGTGGATGAAGTTGGTCGGAGTGGATGAGGAGGAGATTAGACCAAGCACAAACTTCTTCCAGCTTGGTGGCGATTCCATCAAAGCCATGAAACTCGCATCAGCCATGCAGGACGAAAACGTTGACCTCAGTGTTCCAGAAATCTTCACCCACCCCACACTAGAGGCCATGGCACTCGTATGTAAAGAGGTGACGGTGCCAGATGCCGATGTCTTGAAGCCCTTCCAATTCCACCGCAGCCATGTTGAGAAAATCAAACACATGGCGGGGGAACAATGTGACGTCAGTGAGAAGGGGATAGAGGATATGTATCCAGCAACACCGTTGCAAAGTGGGTTGATAGCTTTGACTGCTGCTACCCCCGGCGCTTATGTTGCTATACAACGCTTCGATTTACCGGCCAATGTTGACATTGAGCGGTTCCGCCATGCTTGGGTGACGACTGTCAAGGAGCTTCCAATCCTACGAACGAGGCTGGTGCTCCTGGGGGAGTTCGGCTTTCAGCAAGTCGTGCTCGCCTCTGCCCCTGATTTGGCGATCTCGAGCGATTGCGAAGACATGGAAGTTCCTAGCTTAATGACACTGGGGACAGGCCTGCTACAAGTCCACCTATTGAGAAAATCGGACGGCTCTTTCACATTTACACTCGCAATTCACCATGGCCTATATGATGGATGGTCACTCCCTCTTCTTTACGAGAGAGTCGAGTCCATATACCATGGCCACACCGTAGAGTCACCAACCAGCATTACGCGCTTTATCCAATATCTATCCAGTCAAAATGAACAAGAAGCAAAGCAGTACTGGAAACAGGCTCTGGAGGGCTTCAACATGACGTCATATCCCAAAACACCGGAAAGCAATGACGTAGTTCGCGTCGACCAGCAGTCTTCCAGGTTCCTCGACGTTGATCTCACCCACAGTGAACTGACACCAACAACATTCATTCGGGCTTCTTGGTCCATCGTCCTAAGTCGATATTCTGGTCAGAGTGATATCGCCTTCGGCGCCACCCTAAGCGGTCGCAATGCTCCCGTTGCAGGAATCCAAAGGCTGATAGCACCAACGCTCACGGCTGTTCCAATCAGAGTGCATGTTGATGAAACGACCACTTGCGAGGCCTTCATGAACAGAATCCATAAACAATGCATCGAAATGATTCCATTCGAGCACACTGGGTTGCAGAACATCAAGACATACAGTGACTCTGCTGCAGAGGCTTGCCAATTCAAGACAATGCTGGTAATCAACTAAGAGCATCTAGGAACATCAAAGCCCACCCTTCTCAAGCTATACGATGATAGCATCGAGTTCGGGATGTTTTATAATTATCCTGTCACTTTAGATTGTATCATCAAGGATCATGGCATACAAGCTGTGGTGTACTACGATTCCTCTGTCCTCGATATAACTGCGGTAGATGAGCTCCTCCGCCATTTCGAGGTAGCCATAAGGGCACTTCTCACAGCACCACCAGAGATGAAAGTCTTGGAAGTGAACATATTCAATGCGGTGAATAGCGATCGCGCACAGGACAGGAAGGACGTTGCTGGCAATGGGAATATAGTAAATGGGGAGAGTCGGAAGGGAGCCGTCGATTCCGTCTTGCAGACCATCTTGTCAATCTTTTCCTCGGCTCTTCCAAACACAACCAATATATTACCAGACCGATCTTTCATCAGCCTAGGTGGTGATTCCATCTCCGCCATCCGAATCTCCATGTTATGTAAGAAGGCGGGCATAAAAGCCTTGGTATCCGATATCCTGCGAAGTAAATCCATTAACGAACTCGCTCTCAAAGCCTCAAGGATTGAAGAATCGCCACCCATCAAACCCAACATCGATGCTGAAGTGGAACCATTTGGTTTGACACCAATCCAAGAGGCATTCTTCCGTCTGGCTCCGGAAGGACAAGATCGATTCAACCAGAGTTTCCTTTTCGATCTTCACTCCACTGTCTCCACAGCAACAATTTCGAAGGCTGTGGAAAATGTCGTTCTGCATCATCCTATGCTGAGGGCAGTGTATATCAACAAGGACGAACGCTGGCAGCAAAGGAGTAGAAAGAGCAGTCCCGATACATTCGGCTTCAAAACGTATCATATTTCTAGTCCTGCCGAACTCAACGACGCACATGAATCTACTCAGAAATGTATTTCACTATGCGAAGGACCAGTGTTTGCTGCAGCACTTCTAGAACAATCCACTGGAAGGCAGCTTTACCTAGTGGCCCATCATCTGGTCATTGACATCGTTTCTTGGGAAATTATTCTCACGGACCTGGAGGACTGTTTGAGGGGTCTTCCATTGCCGGTTTCATCCCCATACACGTATCGTGAGTGGCAAAGAGTGGTATCCACCCACCCTTGCACCATGAATCAGCCGTACAATAGCAAAGATGCTATAAATTTCTGGGGAATGCAGACACAAACCAACGACTTCGGGGACACCATTCAAAAAAGCGTCGTGATAGATCAACGAGCTACAATTGCATTGTTAAGCATATCATCCAATCATGCCTTGGACATAGAGCCGATAGACATCCTTCTAGGATGTCTCCTCTATACCTTTGCAGAAGAGTTCCCAGAGAGAGGACATCCCAGCATCTTCAACGAGTCGCATGGCCGAGACCACAAATCAGCTGCCGCAGACCTATCACGAACGGTAGGCTGGTTCACTTCAATTCACCAAGTTCTCATTGACGACTGTAATGGAACTCTTGCCGGTATTGTTCACGCCGTCGCCAAGGATAGGAAGGCAGCATCAGGGAATATTGTTAATGAGTTTCATCAGCTCATACGTTCCACTCCGGTAGTCAGACCCCCTGTGTTCGAGATATTGTTCAATTATGCAGGCAGTCAGACGCTGAAATCTGACTCAAAGGCCTCAGTCATCACGCCGTCGAGAATCCAGAGTTCGGTAAAGGACTTTGCGGAAAATTCTCCACGATTTGCTCTTATGGACCTGATGGCGATGGTTGAGGAGGGGAGATTGACGATCCAAGCTTCTTACAACAAATACATGAAGCATGTTGGGCGAATACATAACTGGTTACAAAAGTACTTCGAGGTGCTCAAAAACTGCGAAGCACACTTCACGGGCCGAGTCCAGGGTCCTGCTACCACACACCCTGGACCAGTACCCGGGCCATCTTGGCCGGAGAAGCTTTCTAAGGACGCACTCTTGCGAAAAGGATTTCCAGAGGCGCAGGTCCATCTGATCGAGGATATCCTACCTTGTTCACCAATGCAGAATGCAATGCTTGCATCGCAATCACAGGATCCAGAGTTGTACATGGTGTACGATATATATCGTATCAGTGGAGAAAAGCCCGTCTCTTCAAGTCGAATCATGGATGCTTGGAAGAAAATCGTGGATCGTTACATTCTTCTCAGAACTATGTTCTTCGAGCTTGATGAGCCCCAAGATGGATCGGGCTTCGTTCAGGTGGTCCTTCGCGACCCCTCTTCCCAAATGGAGGTAGTTGATTGTAGCGATGACAAGGAGGGGTTCATGGTTTTTAAGAACACAACATGCACGTCTTTGCATCGATTGGTTGTATGCAAAATCCCGGGTGGTGAAGTGTTGATGATGCTCCAAATCCCACATACTAGGATTGACGGAACCTCTATATCGATGATCCTGCAGAACATGATCGATATCTACAATGGTAACGAGTTGGCCGCATGCACCTTCGATTACTCCACGTTCCTGCATAGTCAACTGGAACCGGTTCATGACGACGAGTCTTCCTTCTGGGCTTCCTACCTGGACAGCTGTCAGCCATGTCACTTCCCGAAGCTCTGCGCAAATGCAACTCTAACAGGTCTTCCACAATTGCAAAACGTGGTGCTCAGATTAACGGGTATACGACAGCGATGCCAGGCCCAAAGTATAACAATATCAACCCTGCTACAGACGGCCTGGGCCCTCGTTCTGCGTGCTTATGCCGGGGCGAGATCGTCAGTGTTTGGAGTTATTAGCTCTCTTCGCGACCCGTCTCTAGATGGGTTTGATCATGCTGTTGGTCCTTTTGTAAACGCACTGCCGATTTTTGTTCCGGAGAATGCTTTTGAAAGGCCATTGGTTTCGGACTTCATGGCATATATCTCGGACGGGTTTGCAGGGTGTTTGTCTCACCGTCGATTACCGCTTGGTAAGGTGGTTGAGGTCGCCAACGTACAACCTAATCTCTTCAACACCGTCTTGACGATACAAGCACAGGATTTAGGCTCTAGTGTCTCTAATGGAATCACTATTGACTCCATTGAGTCTCATGATCCAAGCGAGGTGAGTAGTTTCTACCCTTGTGCATTTTGATCCGTCACTCACTACCCATTCCAGTTCGATATCGTTTTAAACGCAGCTATGAGCGAAGATGACCTTACCATCGATATGCATTATTGGACCAGTTTGCTGTCTGAGAATAGTGCCATGAGGCTGGGTGAAACCCTGAAGCACGTCACTGAACAGTTGATCACGAATATGGAGCAACCGCTGTCTACCTTTACTCTCCTTTGTAACTCGCAGAAACAGCAGATCCTGGCATGGAATGACTTGGTACCTGAGCAGAAACACGAAACCATGCACGGAAAGATACAACAGCAATGCAATAGCCAATCATCCGATTCAACACGCATGGCCGTGAGCGGCTGGGACGGAGAGTTTACCTATGAACAGCTCCTGCAAAGGTCCCGGAACGTTGCTGCCTCTATTCGCCAATACGGTATAGTGAATAGCTACATCCCACTGATGTTTGAGAAATCGATATACGCCATTGTCGCCATTCTAGGGATATTGCAATCAGGAAATGCATTTGTCCCGCTGGATACCCAGAGCCCAATGAAAAGACAGGAGCACATCATTCAAGATACCGCGGCCCATATCATTCTGGCATCTCGTCAGATGGCTCCGCGAGCACGGAAGTTGGCCGATGTTGCAGTCATCGTTGTTGGTTCCCATACCCCTGACCACGTATGCCTAGAAGAGCAATCGACGATGGCAGAAACGAACATTACACCAGATGATATCGCGTACGTTCTCTACACCAGTGGTAGTACGGGCTCACCGAAGGGCGTCATCATCACTCACACTTCGATGGTAACTGCAGCGGAGGCATACGGCGCGGTATTCGGTTCCAGCCAGAATACTCGGATGTTGCAATATGCGCCATACATCTTCGACGCAATGGTCTTCGAGATCTTCACTACGCTCATCAACGGTGGTTGTGTATGTGTTCCATCTGATTCCGACCGTCTGGAAGATATCACTGGATTCATCAACGAGTCGAAGGTCAACACCGCCTTCTTTACTTTCTCCTTCATGAAAACGCTGAATCCAGATACGATGCCTACGCTGAAGACTGTGGTTGCTGGTGGAGAAATGCCTCGGAAAGATGTTGTCGCGAATTGGTGTGAGAAGGTTCACTTGATCAATGGATACGGACCTACCGAAACCAGCGTCATGTGTGTCATGAAGCCAGATTGGGGCGTAGAAACGGTGCACATCACTGGGAAGGCGACTGGTTGTCGAACCTGGATCGTCAGTCCCGATAACCATAATGAGCTTATGCCGATTGATGCAGTGGGTGAATTATTGATAGAAGGGCCCAACGTCGGAAAGGGGTATCTCAACCAGCCCGAACGAACCTCTCAGGTATTCCGACCGAGTTTTGCTTGGCAAAAACTGGACGAACCCCACTATTCCTTCTATAAGACCGGAGACCTTGCTCGGTATGATGGGGATGGCGAGATAGTCGTCATTGGACGTAAGGATGGCCAGGTCAAGGTGAATGGACAACGGCTTGAAACATCTGAAGTGGAATATACCATTACTGCCTCCGAGGAAGTGGCGCATTGTCAGGTCTTGCTACCAAAAGGAGGCCCACATGCCAATCGTCTCACTGCCGTATTATCCCTACGACAAACTGTTAACCTGGAAATAGACGAGCTCGAGCTCGTCAGTGAGGACGTTTCGAGCATCCTCATCAATGTGCAAGCCCAACTATCCTCCAGTCTTCCAAAGTACATGCAACCGAGCGTGTGGCTCGTCGTTAATCGCATGCCCCTCAACGACTCCGGTAAATTGAACCGATACAAAGTCCAAGAGTGGGTTTCTCGCGGAGAGGGAGTACGAGCACAACCAACTAATCACGACCAAACCTTCAACGAGACCGTTTCATCCGAGAACGAGGCGACGCTTACACGTATCTGGTCAAAAGTCCTAGGCCTTCCACTCCAAAGGATCCGTACAGACGAACGATTTGTCGCCTACGGAGGGGACTCAATTGGAGCCATGCACGTTAAGTCAGCTGCGCTGCAAGCTGGTGTGCCGATAGCAGTCCGACAATTACTGAGTGGGAAGACGATACGGCAGATTTGTGAAGAGGGAATGACGCAATCGAGAAGCCTGGCAGAAGGGTTGAAAGTTCCTGCCGATCAGACATCTACCGATACATTCGAGCTTTCTCCTATCCAACGGCATTGTCTCGAGCTATCGGGGACCGTGAATAACCACTTCAATCAGAGTTTTCTTGTGCAGCTCACGCGGAAGATGCATCCGGACGGAGTACGAAAGAGACTTCTGACTATTGCAGACCGGCACTCCATGCTACGAAGCAGATTGAGTTTCGAAGGCGGGCAGTGGCGACAATGGGTGGCACCTTCATCAACAGATTCACTGACGTTCAAAACCTTTCTCGTGAAGGACGTCTCCGAGATTAACCAACACGCTGCCCTCTTGCAAGCATCACTGAACGTTTACGAAGGCCCCATATGCAGCACTGGATTCTTCGAAGTCCAGAGTTCAGGTCAACAATTCCTCTTCCTTGCGGTTCATCACTATTTTATCGACATCATGTCATGGCACATCATTTTCTCGGACCTGGAGCGCTTATATAACAACTTGTCTTTACTTCCCAAAAGCCAGATCCTACCATTCCGATCATGGTTGAGACTTCAAAGGTCCTTTGTGCAGCAAAGGCCGGTTGACCCAGCTTGGTTTAACACGCAAAATGATGATATCTCGGCAAATAAATATTGGGGTGTAACGGCAGGGGAAGACTTCATATCACAAGAGCATCAGATTATTTCCGATGTCACGGCTGATGCAACAACATCCCTTCTTCAATATTGCTCCCGGACATCAGATCTTCAAATCACTGACGTAGTCCTTGGTGCCTTGACACAAGCCTTCGCAGACACATTCACAGACCGTGCCGTCCCCGAGATATTCGTCGAAGGCCATGGCCGAGAAACTTGGAGAGATGATATTGACCTCTCACAAATTGTCGGTTGGTTCACGACCATTCATCCCATTCGTGTCCGTCAACCCACCGGAATATCCCAAGCTATTGAGCAGGCGCGAAGTCAACGTACCTCGTATGATCGTAATGGCTTCGACTTCTTCAGTGCTTTGTATCTAACGCAGGAAGGAGAGCGTGCAAGAGGCGCTAGACACCCCATCGAAGTCATCTTCAATTACATGGGACATTTCCACCAGCTTGAGAATGCGGACTCCCTATTTCGTCAGGTTCAGAATCCCCATTATACGCCGATGGAGGCCAGTGGTACTCAAAGGCGGTTGGCTCCAATAACGATTTCTGCATACCTTGTCGAAGGGAAGCTCCGGATCCGTACTACCGTCAACAAAACAACGAAGCACCTTGATCGTATTGGTCTTTGGATGGCAACATCGATGAACTATCTGGACAATTACGCAAGAACAACAGAGCGACTCTGTACAACGGCTCCGCTTCGAGAGCAAAGCCTTCCAAGCATGGTTACGTCCTTCGACCGAGCGATCCGCTACGCCCCATGCTCGGGCATGCAGAACTTCTTCATTGATTCCCACCTCGAACAATCAAATTACTACCTCATCAACTTCGTATGGTCCGTCCGTCACACCTATGATGTAGTTTGTCCAGAAGCGCTAGTTAAAGCATGGAAGAAAGTGGTCCAGAAACATCAGCTTCTCCGAGCCAAGCTCATACCAGGCAAAAAAGGCCTCAGTTTGCATAGACAGCTGTGCTATCGGGATATCGAACCAATGGTAGAGGTTGTCCAGTGCAAAGACGATGCTGAGGCGTTGCTATTTGACCCTCAAGAGAAACAAGCTCTACCTCTCGAGAAGCGACTCGAGACTCGCTTCACGATCTTCCAGACTATCACCGGAAATATCTATTTTGCGCTTGACATATGTCACGCACTCATAGATGGGGCAAGCCTTTCAATCATTCAGGATGATTTGATCAACGCATATACGGGGTTTCAGTTATCCGAAGCACGCGGTTTCATTGATACAATAGCTTCATTAAATGGTACACCGCATGAAACCCTACCAGATAAACACTACGAGGTAGATTGGACCAACTTGCCATCAAACGCCTTGCCGGAAAGTCTTTCAAGCCCAGACTCATCGCTAGCGTCTTCAGTTTCCTCGATCTTGGATACCCCTTCAGACCCCCCAACAGACAATACATCCCCGGTAACTTCACCACTTCCCAAAGATTCCAATATCCTTGAATCACTCTCCACTGGCTCTCTCCTCACGTCCCCGACACCTCCTCTGATCCATTCACATCATACATTGAAAACCCTCATCTTCCCGCCAATCCCTCACGCCCAACTATCCGCCCTGAGCATGAGATATTCCTGCACCATACCGACACTCCTGCAAACAGTCTAGGGTCTCACACTCGCGTCACAAACTGGCACTTCCATAGAAGACTCCACCATCAACTTCGCTGCTGTCAACTCAGGCCGCCATCGCGACATCGAAGGAAGTGAAACCATCTTCGGTCCTCTCTTACAAATATGCCTACGGAGCGTCCAGGCCGATAAAGGAACCAATCTCCAGGACATCTTCGATTCAATCCAAAATCAGGTCGCCGAGTCATTTGAGCAAGATGTCAGCATGACTCCATACGAGGTACATGCACAAGCTGTTTCACCAAACGGAATGCGCAGTGTATTCAATTTCCAAACATCTCATATTGGGGGAGAGAAGCAAAGGCCCGAGAAGACTCTCATTCTGCAACCAGTCCGCTGCTATGACCCTTGGAATTTTGATGTTCATTTGGCGTTGCAGCAGGAGAATGAGGTTATATGTTCGCAGTTACATTACTGGGTCCCAAAATTCAGTGAAGACCTGGTGGAAAACCTGCAATGGAGATTCTTTAGTATTGTTTCTGCTTTGGGGAAAGGGGGTCGTGGGACTGTTGAGGATCTTGATCGTGCTTTCGATGGTGGGGTGGATAGTGGGGTGGCGGTGTAGGCCTGAATGTTATAATTTAGTGCTTTTTGAAAGAGCATCTGGAATAGATCGTTTTCATGTATGGTTAATGAGCGTGGCTTTCCTGGTTCCTAAATATTAGACATAATCAGGATCACGATAAAGTGGATTTAGGCCTTGATTACTCCTGTATTTATTACTCCAAAGAGTTACTTCATCACTAGTAGTCTTGTGTAGTTCACATGAAAATGGGAGGAAAGCTAACACCATTCGCACCAAATACAAAACCTTATAAATTATGTTGCGACAGCTCCACTAGCCATCTTAGTACGCTGCAGTCATGTTAAGATAGAACAGGTATCCTATGATCTAATATTACTTACCCTGAGAAAGATGGCCGCAGCTATGCCAACCGCCGAGGCGGCGTATGCAGTCTTGGTAACAATCAATCCAAATCA